>JAANSQ010000909.1:0-18148 GCA_036850885.1 Lepidocyrtinus dapeste | reverse complement strand
CTTTCTCCATGAAAAGCACCCTCATCGTGGACTCGCATTACTGCGCATGGCGAAACTTTCCTGGTTTTTAGAAAAAGAAGCAGAAGCCAAAACGTTTATAGCAGAAGCAAAGGCAATATTGGATATAACTCATGGACCGAATTCTCCATTTTTCTTGAAAAATGTAGTTCCTCTAATTAGAGAAATAGCCTTAAGTACGGAATTTAGACGAGCTATGAATGGATGCAGATAAGAAATATCTGTATCTACCTTACGTCAGATTTATCTGCCAACTTAACTGACTATCATTGAAGTAATGTACCTTTGCCCATATTTTTACTACGACTCAACTTCTTTCCAAAACTAATGCTGTGTTAGACCTTTGATGAGATTGTTTAAGTGATTTGTATGAAAGTTGATTCATTCACCATTCTAAATAAACGTTCATCTTTTTGGTCATTTTAATCTTAATGAGAAAATAATGTACTGCTGAAAAAAAAACTCATTCGCTGGCTTTGATTATGGAACAGTCCACAGCGACAGCCTTGATACTGGCATAGATATGATTATTTTGTCGGGTAGTTGTAGTCAATGAACGGGTTTTCTTGCACGTAAGCTTACACTATAGACACTATAGTGATAAATAAGAGCATATGTAACATCTAAAATGTCTCACGTGACTCTTACATACTGACTTACTAAAATATGGTATTATGAAAGTGAAACCAATCCAGATTCAACCATGTAAAGTTACATCATCCTTAATATTCATTGATTGATGAGATTTTATTGCCAAATTAAGGTAAATGAAACAAACACTTGCAGATTTGCCTCATACCTACTTACAGAACGTTTGGAAGCATAAGTTGTCCCTGAGCCAAAACTCCTGACCTTGAAGAAGTTGATTTGGTATGTCCATAGTTATTTCTCACTTTGCCCCGTCGTACCTGTATAGATGGTTAATGAAGTATTATCCTTTCGTTTCATAGGTAAGTTATGCCCTGAAGCAATTTTTTTTACCATTTAANGAAGTATTATCCTTTCGTTTCATAGGTAAGTTATGCCCTGAAGCAATTTTTTTTACCATTTAACGTGTCTGCATCTGCATTCTGGAAAAGTGGGAAGAAGAGAGAGCTCGTCAGATGCGAAACTCTAAACTTGTTCAGGATTCAGTATTACATAATACATAGCAGCTTATTGCCGCTGCAAGTGAAATCGAGCTTTCCATGTGTGGTTGGGCTGTGAGCAGCACTAACTGCCTATAAATAATTAGTGTGGAGCTAGTGCAAAGTTCTAAATATCTACTAATGCGTTGGTCCATTGCAAGAATGACAAGATACGTTCAAAGATGTAAATACCTTCAGCAATTGAAGGACAACGAGGATATCTGCAACAAGGCCTTCGAAAAAGGATCCTACTTGTTGTTTTGCAATGAAAAACCTTTTGTCGTTGCAAAGGAGCCTGGATCTTTCCAAAATAGCATAAACTGGAGATCTTTCAAAGGTAAATAAAAAACATACTTGTATATATCATGAGTGAGTCTATAAATAATTAAACTGATGGTGATTAGGGATTATAATTGACAATCGACACGAATTTTTAAAATCAATTTATGAAAACTATTTGAGCCTAGATGTCGAGGCTTACAATCCAATCGTAAAGGAATCATCGATAGTTTTAGATGTGGATGAAGAAAACCTAACCCCATTATTTGCCTGCTCCATTGATCCAGAAGTGGAGCAAGATGTACAGCAAAATTACCAAGGGTCATTTATCGATATGCGGAGAGCGTTATTTTCCCTTTCAGATGAACAAAATTTACTTGTTGCAAGGGTGAGACAATATTAAATTAAATGATGATAATCTCTTTCGTAGTTTGCCATATTGTTTGAATTTTATGGAAATTATTCTTTTCATAGGGATATTCTATGATAACGTGGAATAAAAATGTCAAGTTTTGTAGCTATTGTGGAACTGAGCTACAGAAAAAAACCAGTGGATGTTCCAAATCGTGTAGTAATTGTGGTAGTAAAAGAATGATTTATCCTCAAATTCATCCTGTGGCAATTACGAGAGTCTTGAACCACTCTCAAGATAAAATTCTTTTGGTCAGACAACCTCAGCACCCGAAAGGAATGGTAATGACATTAAAATTATCTTCTACCAAAAAATGGATTTGAACGGATTGGAAACTAATTAATGCCTTATCTCTTTTCTCACATTATCATTTTGTAGTATAGCTGCATAGCCGGATTTATGGAACCTGGTAAGCTACTTGGTTTTCTTCTAAAATCTCAGGTGTAATGACTACCAGTGTTTGATCACGTAACAAGTCACGTCTGTCTTCTAATTATTATCAGGCGAAACTTTACAAGATAATGTGCTACGAGAGATCGCTGAGGAGTCGGGAATAGTAGTGGACAAATCTTTCAGTAAAGTATTTTCAATCACAGGCGTGGCCATTACCTCAAGCGTCATTAATGCTAGCGTGTACAGCAGTCGCTGTAGAGGGATCAACAAAGGTAGAGACGAAATATTCGTTGAGATTTTACTTTTAACCTACATGTTCAAGTTTACCATAATTGATTCATTCGGAAAATCTTTTAAAAACTTAGATTGAGATTGACAAAGAAGAGCTAGAAGATGCTAAATGGTTTACTAAAGAGGAAGTAAGAGAAGCCATCAAACGTGTTAAGGCAAATTCCAAATATTCTTAGGAATAATGAAAACGGTGATTTCCTTGTACCGCCCAATGGTGCTATCGCTCATCAACTTATTCTTGCATTTTTGGACAAATATACTCCAAATCAACTTTAAATTAAAATAATTTTTTAGTTTAAATGACTCGGGACTATGTGAGAAAATTGATTTATGCTGGCAATAAATAAATACATATACTTTTCAAATAAACAAAGTGCACATAGTTTACTGAAGTCAACGGTTCATGGTGCTTTGCTAATAAAATAAAATTTGTGTTTCAGTGGTAATTTTGTTTTTAATTAGTTTGTAGTTTGCTTTCTCTGAAAGCTTTAAGGATTAGGTGAGTCTCAAAATGCCCCGCCCCAACATTTCATTTCAAAGTAATCATAACAAATATACACCACATTTCTAATATCCAATTTATCCAAAATTCCAAAGGTCTAGGAATAAGAAAGGATATTCATAGGATTAGAAAGGGACTTAAAAACTTTATATAAGTACTTACTTGTACGTACATATTTAGCCTGGTGTAAAAAATTAATTAAAATTACCCTATCCATCAGAAAACTTCTACCTAACTTTGTAGAGTATCCTTATATACTTATGAATATGATATGCGTTTCATAGTTTCATCCATCCTTTTCCATTATGCTCCATTTTTAACGTAAAAGGCAAATGACCTGAAAAATTCAACCTGTATTCAGCTTCCCTTTCGAATTAGCCCCTCCAAGGCAACACGGGCAAGGGCAATTTTGTAAGATACTTTTCCCACCTAATTTCAATTATGAGTATCCAAATCGTCAAACACACTTAGACACTAAAATTCTTATTCTCTACATTACCGTCAAAGAGGAAATTAAGGAAAATTCATTAAAATACAGTTTCTGTATCTTATGATTTTCAGGGATAAACCTAAATTAGTACCACGTATTTTATCTTTGTATAAAACGTCTAGAAAAAAATCAGGATTGTTTGTTTGTCCACTGGAGTTAAAGACAAATTAATAATGTACATATATTTCTATGGATATGCTCCTGTGAAGAACAAAAACGCATAATTTGAGCAATCACTAAAATTCTTATTCTCTACATTACCGTCAAAGAGGAAGTTAAGGAAAATTCATTAAAATGCAGTTTCTGTATCTTATGATTTTCAGGGATAAAAATAAATTAGTACCACGTATTATATCTTTGTATAAAATGTTTAGAAAGAAAATCACGACTGTTTGTTTGTCCACTGGAGTTAAAGACAAATTAATAATATACATATATTCTTATGGATATGCTCCTGTGAAGAACAAAAACGCATAATTTGAGCAAAAAATTGGTCCTTCCTCTCCTTCTGTTATTTAAGAAAGGTCTTAATGCCAATGCATTATGTGTTGCAACTGACAAGAAATGACAACAATGCATGTCAATGAAAGAAGTGGTAATCCTCGAGGAATAAGTAGGTATGGAAACACGTGTACGGTAGAGTTGTGCATTTCTGATTTTATTTTCTGGGTAATAGCTTGTCTTGAAAATCTCGCTTTCTACCTAATGTTATTCCCATATATGTGAGTTATTTTTGAAAGCTACCTGTATTTTGAATCCTTTTGCTCTGATAAAAAAAAGATGCTGACGATGAATTCTTTGAAGAACTGCTACAAATTTTCCCTTCAGCAGTTTAATATTTATTTCTGTTGTATTTCTAGAATCCCTTTGCGCCCTAAGAATTCAAACAAATTCTCTCGAATTTCCGTGACAAATCTATGAAAACCAAATTTTATCAAAAAAAATTACATAGCAGAAACAATCAAAATACTGATCATTTTATGAGCAAATTTACTAGGCTCCTTGGCCTTTAAGCTTTAAGATTAGGGTATAAGCCTTTAATATTAATGACTTAATCTAAGACTTACTTGGTCCTTTTTGAATGTCTATTTATTGTAGCTCTGTTTGAATTACCTAAAAATTATTCTTGAATTTAGGTTTGCCGTTTCTTACATGTTCGACTTTACATATTACTCTAATAATTTATTCTACTTTAATAATCCGAATATAAGAGTGCACAACTCTAGTTACGCTACTTCTCGTGGTGAATGAACTAGTTAGTCCATCACCACGCATTGACGTCATCAAATGCGTCATCTCTAAGCAATACTGCACTCTGCAATTCTGTCTTTAGATTGTAATGCAAGGTAAAATGTTTTTCTGACCGCGATGTACGAAGCGCGTGAGTACTACTTTTCAAGTTTACTACGATAAATTATTGCTTTGTGCATTACGCATCTTACGAATACCTATGAAACAGATTCTGAAAAGTACTATTCGCTCTAGATCAACATGCTTTTAACCTGAAACTTTTCGAAACCTCGACTTCACTTACTTACGTGCCGGTATCGAAGACAGCGGGATATGCTTCCCAACCATAAAGAAGAACATTTTACTTTCGAATTTAAGAAGAAACACACATCTCATACTTATCCATAAATATGCGGTATTTGGAGTAAATCTGCTGGTGGTGTCAAAATATTTGCGAAAATTGCATTAACTGCAATGCCATGCTATCTTTCTATATCTAATTATAGATTCTTTCATCCATCACTGACTAAATCCAGGATCTAAACTCCATATCCTACATATCCGCTAGTTGCATTGGTTGTCATAACAAACTTTTTACAAGTAGGATGCATTAAAAGAGTACATTGCCATGAGGCTAACGACACTGCTTGTATGAACAATGCACGAGGCTTAATCACTTGGGAAAGTTCAAACCTCATCCCATGCAAATTTATAATGTAGGTTTACAATCACGCGTCAGATGTGTCCTACATTAAATGCTAAAGTCTCTTTGATTCTCCTTTCATTATTTCGCATCAAAAAGCGCCCAATTAGATATCCATCAACTTCAACTCTTTTTTATATAAAATGAGTAGATGGGTCGGCCTGTCATAGTATTTATTTAAGCGAGTCCTTTTTCCATTGCCAAGCTGACATTGCTATCGAGTGACGCAGATCGTTCATAAAAGTAAGTATGCCTAAATATAGCATTAACACAAAAAGAGAAAAAAAAATTCCAAGTAAACACCCATCTCCCAGTGAGAAAGTGCTGGTCATTGTTGCAAAAAAGTTTTTTTTTTCACGTATGTAGCTACCCAACTAAGGTTCCTAGCTAGGAAAGAAGTTAAAAATACAAAAGTTATCACAAAATATGATTCAGCACAATGTGACGTATGGAACGTTTGTGGGAAAAGGATATGATCGTAGTTATATATTGTAGCAAATCTTTTTGTCTTATCCCATCATTTGAAAGCGTTGTGAGTTCACAATCCGCAAAATTGCAAAGTCGGAAATTAGGCTCTGACACGTGTAGTTATATCGGCTATGTTAACCAGAGACGAATGCTATCCTACAATACAATACAGTTCATAGATTTGATTTTCATACCCAGACATATGTATACCATGACTTTGACTTAAGTTGCAGAAAATGCTTGACTATATCGAGAGCTCATTTTTTCATGTGGATCCGTAGCTTTGCGATTTTTTGCAAGTTGTTTTCTTCTGGGTGCCAGACTAGAGACGCAGACAAAACATCATCCACCTTTCATGAGTTCAAGCGTGAGGCTCTCATTTCTCTTTGTATTCGTAAGGCTGAGCTTACAAGCAGCCAGATAGCAAGCAAACAAGCAGTGTTTAACAAGTACTCGGTTTTGGTATGCTTTCGTATTGTATCTACAAAACTTACATAATCTAGTATAATATTATATCACATTAAGTTCACTTCTTCTGTTAGGGTACTTGAGCGAACTACAAAGGAATGTAGGAGGCTTTATGATATGATTTTCTTATATATTTTTTCTCCCTTATATCGTTTGTTTGGAAAAGATGCCTACGATGATGATATTAAATGTATGATGGAAACTACTGAACAAAATATTTGGATACTTTGGATGGTGGTCTGGCCATAATCATGAGCGGGATATTCTAGAGCTAGTGCCATTTAAGGTCGTTTAGTTCCCTCTTGTCTGCTATATATTTCTTGTTGAGCCATATAGCAATATTTAGGTATCAGCACGTGCATTTCCGATTGCAAAGCAAGTCCCGATCCGCAAGCCTTTTTAAAGCGAACGAAAAAGCAAGCAAACTTTTGCGATATTCACTAATTTTTGCTCAGTCGAAAGATGAAAGTCACTGAACAAACTGCAACAGCGTTTACGCTCTTATGAAGACATATCAGCTTAAATCAAGCAGAGTAAACCGTGTCGGTAACGGAAAAAGACAAAGTGTTTGTAACAAGGCCCAATCTTCCCATTCATCCCGGATTCTTGCTGAAATATCCGGTACGAACCAGTGTATGTTAGGTTTAATGAGTTTTCGATAATTACTTTATTATCTAAAATGGTATTTCGTGACAGTCTTGCACGAAATGGTATATAAGTTAGTTAACAGTGGTGGAATTCAAAAGGGTAATACTTCAAGTGTTATACTTTGGGTTGCAAATTTAAAAGGACTTGAGTTCATGCTTTATTAGCTTGAATGTAAATCATAATAACACTATTTGCTCTGTTTTAATTGCTATAGTAGAATAAGAAGAAAGTTACTTTTCAAGCAATGTACCAAAATGTGTTAGAGTAAGAACGATTTTTAGAATGGATAAGGCTGAGGTTGATATGTGTCTATTTTTCATCGATTAGCTTGAAGCTTGGTTCTTATAAAGGTCCATATAGCATGAGATCCTTTAGAGTTTAGACAACCAGATACCTAATGTAAGCGAATGTACCCGTATTTTTTGTCGTACTCAGTGCCACTGCTGGCGTCCTTTACTCCAGACTAGACATGCAAGCAAAAGCTATAGTGTAAAGAATATACATTATAATACACAGTTTTCTATACTATGACTTTTGCTATAATACATAGCAGTGCAAAAGGAATGCCTAAATTGGCATGTTCTGTTCAGAGAGTGAGCGAGATGGGCTATTTTGATGGAACATGCTACACGTTGGTAGACGTACACGGTAACCCATTTACTGGTGTTTGGCAAATTTCGTAGTCTGGAGAACTTGCCACCATTACATGCATTGTACCTATGCAAATAAGAAACAAAGAGTTCATTTTTTAATCTCTTCTAAGGAGATATATATTTTCAAACAATTTCAAATGTTTTTTATGAAAGTGGAGTTTTTCTGAAACACATTTTTATCAAAGTTTATTAAGCATTAAATTATGTCAGATATAAATTATTCATTATTTTTTTTTTGTGTAAGTTTAAATTCTAGTGGAAAAGGAGCTAGGGAGTTGGAAAAAGTATAAACGTGTGCGCGTATTTAATTATAAGCTATTGCGTATCTAGTTTTTGCATTTATAGCTCAAACCTTGAATACAACTGAACTGATTATACAATCCTGTCTTTATTATTAAGTCTATATATAAAAACTGGATCGGCAGTTACCTAATGTTATACTTAGTTATGTAAATGTAGTGTATCATTCAAGTGAAAATCTAACGACTAAAAGTATAATGGTCGGTTTGAAACTTTCGGTTAAAATAGAAGTTTGAGGTTGAAAAACTTATTAGATTTTTCTAAAAAAAATAATTACATATTGTTCTCATTTTGGTTGTACTCTAAAACGGGAAAATACGGCTTATTGTTTAGTAGATAAGGTTGCTTTGATCTGCAATGATGTATGAAACTTTCGGTTAAAATAGAAGTTTGAGGTTGAAAAACTTATTAAATAGATTTTTCTAAAAAAATAATTACATATTGTTCTCATTTTGGTTGTATTCTTAAACGGGAATATACGGCTTATTGTTTAGTAGATAAGGTTGCTTTGATCTGCAATGAGTGACCATGTCATTTTGCAGCGAAGACTTTGGAGTGGAACGAAAGGGAAAAATGGTTGTAAGACCTATAACTTGTAAGGTATTGAAGATGACATTGAGTTTTCTTCATAAAACTTGTTGAGCACGTCCCTAACTTTGGTTACATGATCAAACAAACACCGTTTTGTACTGTCTAGACCTGTCCATCGCAATTTCTAGAATGCAATGGAGAGCGGATGAGTGTAGAAGAAAAGTTACGTTAGTGTTAGTGTGTGTAGCAAGTTCCTATTATTCATACCCAGAAATCTTGTCCCAAATAAATAATCTTTTTATCGGTTTCATTTTAGAGGGAAATGGTATCCCCAATTCATAAAATAAAAATGGATCGAATATTAGGTACTTGACTCAGGATAGATAAAAATATGCATAATCCCATACACGTGTAAGGGGCGGTCCGGGACTTTGAACTCGGAAGCTGTGATAGGACGATATTTTTAGGTGTTGATAACTTGTCGTATCATTGTAAAGGGTCTTGACAGAGCTTTGAGGGTCATTTCTATGGGAAAACTTTTGGTCCGAAAGGAAAAGCACCTTTCTTAGAAAAAGTATTAAACTGTTACATTTGAACTATTATGTATTGTTTTTCAGATGTGATCACAACGGACCAAAAAAACAACTAAAAAGAGGCTGTGATAGATTTTTTTTTGACATTGCTCAGTTTTCACGCAATCATTGTCGGGTTCAGATAAAAATTCAAAATTTGCGTGTTATGCAGTTTGAGTTAATTAGGTACTGTGCGTCTGTTTATCTAGACAGCTTAAATGAATGGAATTACTATAAGACATAGACGCGGTAAAGTGAACGGTGGATGAATGAACAAAGATTAAGTTAGGAAAAACGACTTCCGCAGGGTACGTGACAAGCCAGTACAAATGTCATGCGCTTTATCAGTAAATTATTTATTTTAAGTTAATGAGAGGGACAAAAGCGTACGTGTTTGTAGCACATGTATTATATCACGAATGTTGGACAGAGATATTTTAGTATAATTAAGATAAAATATCCACTCGCGCCGGTTCTGAATGCAAGTAAAAGTAAAAGTTGGGAAAAGTCTGGACAGATAAATTACGAAATATTCATAAAAATGGATTCATACTTGGACGAGACTTCGATTGTAGAACTCATGGACGCTGTACTGAACCTTCAAAACCGGGACTCTGAGGTAACAAGATGAATTTGAAAATGTGTCGTTCCCGTTTTCGTTCTTCCCCCTCTGTTTTTATAAACATCTCGAACTTTACTTCATTCAAGAGTTTCGAATCTTGTGATTATTCTATTTCTTTCTAAGTAGTAAATTTATTGTGCCTAGTAGTATGCATGTGTGGTTGAAAATATTATTATTATTTGAAAAATAATAAATTTTTTGTTTGGTTTATGCAGGTCTTGGGTTTAGCCTTCCGATATCTTGACTGTAACACCCTGAAAATATGTCGTCTTCTAAATAAAAGTTTGTACAAGGCAGCAACCGACTGTCTTCAGCCAAAAACTTATATTCGACTAGACGCTTCTTGCCTCGCCCTCTACTTACACGACGCTGCCACCATGCTCACACTCTGGGAAAACTATGCGATCATAATCAACAACAAACTGTCTGTAGATCTCCTACAACAATTTTCCCAACAATGTGGTCCCCACGTGAAGGTTCTCGAGCTGGATATAAGACATCGTGACTTGAATCTAACCTACTTGGAAGATCTCTTTTCAGATCATTTGCCAAATTTAGAGGAGCTAACCCTAAGGGGAAAATTTCCCTCCGCTGCCAAATTCATAAATCCTCATAGGATGTTTGGGAAAATGTCAAAGTTGCAAGTTTTTAATTTATATGCCGCCAACTGGCATAGACTCCCCCCATACGCAAATGGCGAGGTTACTTTCAAAAGTCCAATCATTGGCCAAATCTTGTCTGCAATGCCAAATCTAACTCGGATAAATTATTTCCCTGATGTGGATTCTCCCAGAGATGCTCACCGGCATTACAGTTGCTTTCTCTCAAATTTAATTGATAACGAAAATGTGCACCTACCTAATCTACGGGAAATCCAGCATTTCACTCTTAGCTTTTTGGATATTTCCTGTATGGAAAGATTCGCGTCTAAAGGGTTTCCTCTGGAAAAGTTGCATGTCTTAGTAGAGGAGGAAGTTCAACCGGAAGCTTTTTGCTGGTTCTTGGAAACCTTTCGCTCAAGTTTAGTTCGGCTCGTGATTCGTAGTGCCACAGAAAATCACTTGAAATGGCCTCGCTTACTCCTTTTGCAAGATTTAACCTTGATTGGAGTAAATGTTCTGGGGACCAACTTTTTAGCAAACTTTCCAGCCCTCAAGAATTTACACATTTCGCAAGACAGAGTTACTCCAGTTGACTTTGCTCCGGATCGGAGTCTTTCGATACCCCATACATTAACGTGCCTCAAAATCGTTGAAAGTGTCGCAGTAAACGCCGCTGAAAGAGTCACTGACGTTGGGCTGGCACTGATTTTCAGAGATTTGCCATATTTACTTGATCTAACTCTGATTCAAAATGTGGACTCTTCACAGCCAACATTTTCTGATGAAGGAGTGACGGGTTCCAAACTCTCCATCTCCAAAGCAGAACTGTCCACCCGACCAAGAGATCTCAGATTAATTAATAGAAATCTAATGCGATTTAGCCATTTTATTGGGAGTTTGGGGGGTGAGTCACAAAAAAAATTCAATTCATTAATTTGCAAACAAAATTTAGACTGCTGAGCTAATTTTTAAAACATGTTTAATTAGAATTGAAGAGATTGACTTTGAAAGCATCCAATATCACCGATGTTTCACTGCTTTGTGGTATCATAAACTGCCATAAACTGACTCATCTCGATATTTCCTCTCCCCTGGTGAGTACATATTGTATAACTTTTATTATTCCGTTAATAAGGAAAGAAATCAACTTAAATAATATTTTGTACTAAACCAAATTTTATATAGATCTCGGAAAAGGCTTGCATTGAATTAATGGACTACCTCTACTTTACAAAACTTCGCATTCAGGATTTCGGGGAGTTTACTTCGGCCGGAAAATCTGAAATTCTCGTTCGCATGAAGTTTCAAGAAGTGTTTTACGCTTGATTTATTTTTTAAAATCTTCTTTAATCTTTCTCTTAATTTCCCAACATCACAGTGACAAGAGTCATCCTTACAGATCTTATTTGTTACCGTACTTTTTATGTATATTTAACGAGTATTGTACGCATCATACGATATCTTCTATGGCACCTTTGATTAAATGTCTCAATAATACTTGGCTCATAAATAACGAACAATGCAAAATATATAAAGCTACACTACAAACGTATGTTAGAGTTTCTCCAAAAGTTTAGAAATTATTTATGAAATATATCCAGTTTTCTAATTCTGTAAAAGCAGACATAAATCACACGTAATACAGAACTCAGTCCAAAATTCCAACCGATTCAAGTACAAAAGTATAGAGACGTAAAATTAGTAAGAGAAACAAATGTATAATGCACCATGTACCTAGGAAATGAGTACCTTTTGAGTCGAAACTAATCAACAATTTACTGGATGGAACTACTATAGTGTGATAGAAGTAATTTTTGTTAACTCTTTGTCGTCTCTTCTAACTTAGTACGTTGTATTGATGTCAATCTAAAAATAGTTGCTTTTACTTACGTATCATATACGCATTAATCTGCCAATAATTATAATGACACTATCCGTCACAAAAGGTCGGCTAATAATATTCAGTTTAAATGGAAATCAACGTTTGTATTCAGCTATGCTGAGATTTGATTTGAGAAGACGCTAACACAGAACTAAAATTAAGTGAGAATCTTGAGAAAACCAGCTTTTTTATCTTTGAACTATATCATGTTAATTATTAATACAAAACTACTAATATTGATGGATAGGATTGAATTTTTATATAAATTATTATTACATTTATGAAGTTCAGGCGAAATGAAAGCATTTGCATTTATTGTGATTATGATATAAGAACTGAATAGTTATGGTGCAAGAATGAATTTATAAAATTGAATTTAAAGATTTTATTCAGAATATTATAATTTTATTAATTAAGATTGTGTGTACAAACGAATGGAGCAATAAAAAGACTTAAGTGTGTTTAAATATACATTACATTTTCGTATTCAACGGAATGCCATTTTCGATTTGATAAAGTCTTGCACAAAATGCTGCATTTTCCACTAGCCAACTTCTTACCTCATCTACGCCATCACCAGTCATCGAACTAACTTCTAATACTGTCATACGCTTTCCAACCTGATTAGCAATGGTGTCCAATCTCATCATAAACTTTAATAGATTTAGTTTCTTTTGATCTGTCAAGTCCTTCTTGGCTAGAAGTACTAGGATTCTACATCGAATAAGTTTTTCGTGTGTTAGAATCTCCATGAGATGTACAGTAGCAATTGACACTTGAAATAGGTTGCTTGAGTCAATAACAAAAACTATCTGCAACATACCAAGGAAATTATTAAAAAGGTGTAGTAATTTAATTTGAAAGTAGAAATATCAATAAGTTACTGGTTTATATGGACTGTAGTATGAAGGCCATAATGGAGCCATTGATCCTCCAACTTCTCGAACGCTTACGAAATCTTTGTCTTCCTTACCATGGGCGTTTGAACTTGAGGGATTTTGACCGTTCTCCGTAGTTTGTACGTTTTTAGGCACCTGAACAATATTTGTGCCCACAGTTTCGACTGTAGATGAGCTTATATCAATCTGTACGTACAAAGATTTTAAAATATGAACAAAGAAAATGGGATTTCAAGCTGTTATTTTTTTAACGCTATCAGCCTAACCTCTATTCCTTGTAGGCGCTTTAATAGTAAAGTCTTTCCACTGGATATGGGTCCGATACACACACAAGCCATTTTGAGACTTCAAAAATATTATTTCAACTATACACCAGAACTTAAGCAAAATTTTACATGATTTCAGTAGAAGTAGTTTATGGCAAATAATTATGCCTATA
This sequence comes from Lepidocyrtinus dapeste, assembly GCA_036850885.1. Classification (NCBI taxonomy): domain Eukaryota; kingdom Metazoa; phylum Arthropoda; class Collembola; order Entomobryomorpha; family Entomobryidae; genus Lepidocyrtinus; species Lepidocyrtinus dapeste. Next base: position 4,619 of record JAANSQ010000909.1, on the reverse strand, counting down.
TAATTACAAATTGAATTTTTAAGGAACCCTAATTTGCAAGTGATAAATATGTTATCTAGTAAGCATAAAATAAGCAAGATGGAGATGCTGAATTAGGAAAATGAGAAGTTTTCTGCCATAGACGGAATTAGTGTAACTGGGTTGCATAGATACTAGAGGGTAAACAAACCGTACACTGCTCTTACTTTCTCCCCTTCGTCACTTCATTGCAACAAAAACATAAAACATCCAGTAGTTATGTTAATAGAACTTGATTTGGGAAAATAAGCATTTATAATGCAATTTAAGAGCATATGCAAATGCATAAATACTTTAATCAGAAAATTCATTATTGTTGCTATGAGTAAGTCGAGGTGGTTTTTTAAATAAAGCATCAAAACATGTATCTTGTAAATAATTTACCTATCATTGTTTCTGTAAAAAGCAAAGAATTCACTGTAATAATAGTTCTCTACTAAAACTATGGAAGCTTAGATAATCAAGAAAATTCTGAGAACATTTCTCTGAGATAATATTTTTAAAAACTTTTGTTTGAAAGAAATTCCAACAATTATACTGACTGTTTTCCATGAGCCCTACGTTTAAATGTACATGGAACTACAAGTCTAAGTTTGCCTTTCTGTAAATTTGTTTTCGTTAAATTTGGGAATTATCACTAGAAAATATGCAACTGTAAACTATAAGTTTGAACTGAATTAATAAATCCAGTTTCAAACATGTGGTTGGTTATTCAATTTTTTAAATTGGTGACTTCTACTATTAAAAGCTATGCATGTTTTAACAGTAAATCTAAGAAGATAGGTGAATCATTCTTAAGATGGGGTTTGGAGCATAAAAAGGAAGTAACGTTCAAAGAGAAGCAAACAAAGACTTGCATCGATTACCGAGTTTCAGGATTCTGCTGATTGTGGATTAGTATTTAGATATTTTTCGCACGCTTTCTAATTTAAAAAATAGAAGGGGCTCTAAACGTTTACCATAGTTATTGTACTGTCTCGAAACAAAGGGAGAATTAATTTCATTAAGTCAGACGTAAACGTAATAAAACGTTTCTTCGGGATAAGATGCACTAGTATTTGTTTGTTCTGTTCTATGATACAGTTAATTGATATGGTTACAATTGATGAAACTAGCGAAAGTCATTACAAGCCATGCATATAATTAACTAAAATGAGACAAAGAATCTTTCAAACTGTGTTTTTGTGACTTTTGTAATTTGTGATCTGTATTACCACACTGCATTTATTGGGATCAAGAATGATATGCTAGATTACACTCTTTAGAGTCTTGTTCTTTTTTGCGCTCCAACTCATGAATGAAATGCAAAAGGTAGAAAATAAATAAATTATTTTCCCACTTTGCTGTAAACTCTTTTCGTTTTCATTCTTTACGTGCAAAATTTGCCGTGATTCTGCTTTGTCACCTTTGCCGAATAAGTTTATTTGTAAGTTTCGTGACTTGCTTTTCGTAACCGTCCTAGTGTGTACAGACAGATTGCAGAAAAATTATGTCTCATAAAGTCGGACTGATTTGAAAACCGAGTATTACCTATTATACGTAAAGTTAGTTTACAATATAAACCTTTTCGTAAGCAAGGCTCAATCCCAAAGTTTACTCATATAGTAGTCAACATTACTGGATGATCTACATTTCAAAGTTGGTACAATTTGCATAACTTTTTTTTAGACTATGTGAGTCATATAACAGAATATCTGTCAGCCGCAAGCTATTATCGTAATTCATGATTCATTGTAACGCAATGCGAGGAACAGTCAAAGTCAGAAAAACAGGAAACAACATTTTGCAGGTTATTCAAGTTGAATTTAAGGAGTGTCCCGTTGAATAATCTTGGAATACGAAACTAAAGTGTCCGGTTTGGCGAGTCATTACAGTCAACTCTTTCTAGGTAGAAGTTCGAGCCACAAAAGATGATAAGCTTTAGAATATCGCATGTCTAGAATTGGCTAACCTTAAAAAGGTTCATGTATCATAGTCCATACAATACACGTGACAGTAAAATTCTACTATTTTATAAATAGCATTGAATATAATCCACAAAAACGTTCATATTTATTGGTCTAAAGCACATTGAAAAATCAAAGCTATTCGCAGTTTGAAATCTGCATGTCCTACATTTCTAAGGAATTACGTATTAGTCAACTCCAGAGGTCTATGAAGGCGGCGTGGGATGATGAATCTACAAAATACAATCTAGGTCTGGGTCTTTTATGAATGAATGAATGTATGAAGATGCAAAAAGAATCTTAGTTTAGTCATCACTTTTGAATCACTCCTTACAAAGATAACATCAATAAAAATCTGGACATTCAAATTCAAAGCATTCTGAGGTACACAATACTCATTCCATTGCATTTTGTATTACAATTGTCACGCTTTTTCATTCATTACCTCCTCCATTCATTCATGTTTTGAAATATTCATGATTCACTTTTCCATTCACCTTACCATTTCCACCCCAAGCATAACTCTTCAAGATCTACACTACATTTCTATAAACTCATTCATTCATCATCAGTGAGAAAGATGAGCTACAAAGTTAAACAATCACAAAATGTACCTGGTACTGCTAGAAGCTCCACTTATGTGACGGGAAAGTAGAATATTAAACCATTAAAGATTTATGACAACCCTGCCCAAGTGACCTCTGCAAAACGCAAAACTGATCTCTTTTGTGATATATTACCCACCTACGCATTCTCAGGTACTTAATTGAGTACAAGCAGTATGTCACAAAAGCATTAAGGAAGAGTAATTTTTTTCCACACTTTCAAATGGTAATTGCAAAGCCATTACAGTAACTACGAGCCATTATGGCTTCATATGCCTACATGTTAACAATCCATTGATGCATTCAAATGGGGCGCAATTGAAAAAAGCACATGTCATCGTACTTCTTACTTCCATTCTTATACAATGAAGAATGTATACGAGATTAGCGGAAATTTATTGCTGATTCAAGCGTTTCTGAGGTTTGGACGAGGGCAAAAAGCAAGTATTCAATCATCACTCAAAACTTGCACAGCGCAGCCATCATAATTGTAATCAGAAAGAGGATGATTTTTTAAAAAGATGTGACTTGGGCGAGCAGGACAAAATTGCCTTGGGACAGTTGTTTTTTTTTAGATGGTTGACTAGATTAGTCAGAGTGACTGTTTGACTCAATGCCCAAGATTTTTCAAACGGTAAAGTTTTGTTCGACACATGAATATATCTATACTTTAACGAAGAGTTACAACCAAGAAAATTGCAGAGTAGTAAAAGATGTTAAAAATTTGATGAGTTGTAACTTGTAAGGTTGTAACTCTTCTTTCTGTCAAAAAAAATGTTTTGGGGTGAGAAGTCATTTAGTCAGCTAATAAGATATGCACTTCAGTAATTGAGCTAATATGACGTGTTCCCATTGAGTAAATTATGGCAGCCCTGAACATTGCCAAAAAACTGACTTGAATGTTATATGGATTCCTTAGAGTGAAACAATATGAAGCGAATAGATTTATGATATTTGAAATGTGGGTTGCAAAAGTACTTTGCTGACTCATACATTAGGTATTGACAGGAAATGCCATTTAATTTATCCAGATTTTCAGAAAAATGTTTAAATCAGATTTCGTATTCTTACTTTCCTCTGTACTTTATGCATTTTTGTAGGCGTAATGACTTGTCTTTCTAGATACTTTGAACAACGTGCACGCGAGTGGACCAAAGAAATCATTAAATTAGCCACAACAGATGATGACGAATTTTTGGCACCTTTCGACAAAAACAAAAAATTATGGAAATGATATCATTCCCCTAATTACAACTTGCCAAAGGCAATATGCTAACAGGAGCTAATAATTCTACAAGGTTTGTGCTCATCCCAACGATTCCTATAGGATTATCGGGCGAAATGCTTCCCTAGGCGCCAGTGAAGATGTAGACCAAAAAGACCAGTCTGGCTTAATTGTTTTATTACTATTCTTGCACGAGTGAGTCATTCCCAAATCCCAACGCGAGACATTTATTTGAATAGTAGTTGTGCTTTAACAGGTACGTTGATTATCTAGGTAAATCTTATTCATATTAGCTTGTTTAGTAAGTAAAACAAACAAAGGAAAACTAGAGATGAGTAATCTAATCTGAAGCAAAACAAAGATACAAACAAACATTAATATAAAGGGTTGAACTACTCTAACTCTTCCATAATTCATTCAAAATTTTTCTCGATAGAGCTCAAAAAATATTGCTACAATGCAAATACTCTAGAGCGTCCAACTTTGTTGTTCTCCCTTGCCTTCTCAAAAGAGAAATGACTTGGCGCATACTTAATTTTCCAAAACAACGCTAGATGGCAGTCAATTTAGGAAATTTAAACTCACGCCTCCTTGTCTTTACTTTCTAATATGAACAAACAGAACAGATTCAGATGAAATATCAGGATTCAGGATCATTTTGCCTCAAAAAATCAAGTTCTAATGCTTCCCACTTACTATGAGTCACACTTCAGAGATGCAGTCCTCAAAAATGTTTTAAATTATTGCTTCAAATTCGACGTATTCTAAATACATTTCTTGATAATCCAGCCAACCAACTAGGAGAAACGTTTTAACTTTCAAGTT
>JAANSQ010000907.1:0-18157 GCA_036850885.1 Lepidocyrtinus dapeste | reverse complement strand
TGTAATTAAGATTACTCTTTAATTACTGAAATTATCCCTAGCTGCGGAGAGGAAATTAAGATGCGGGAAAAAATGAGATGATTCTGATGATATCAGCGAGACTCTCAGTTTATCTTTTGTTAATGTATGGACTTTCTTTCTTACTATTTGACTTTTTCTCAAGATTTGATGAAAAAAAGGCGGAATGAAGAAGCTTAATAAATTAATGTAGAAAGGAGACGAGATGGAAGGAATTTAAAGATTGAGACAAAAAACGTGCATAGAGAGGACAGCAAATTCTTCAGAAATGCGGAGAAAAATTTTGCCTAAAGTCAAAGTTCAAGTCATTTCTCTAAAAATCTAGTTAATATATAAAATTTGACTTCATTTCAGCATTACATACCTTGAATCTCAAAGAAGCGAGCTTCCTCAAGGAGCAAGTCGACATCGTTAAAGTCGGCAGGAAGTAGCAACTTGTTGTTCCTGACAAAGTTCAAAATGTGCCGAAACATCTTGCCATCACGATCTATAAAGTAATGCTGTTTCAGACTGTCTAACACGATCGGAATGCTTCCATTAAATAGTTTCGCCAGCTTTGAATCAGGATACCTGCAAATTAGACGTAACATGAAAAAATTAATTACCTTCAGAAAAGGCAGGAAAGGAATATATCATAAAATAATGCATTGAGTATTAAACCTAGTAAGAAGGGGGGTTAATTCTTGTATGACAGGCCCAATCAGGGACTTGCAGGACAACGAAACATGACTCCTCAGTCTCATTCTGAACGTCTTTATCCAGAAAAGAATTACAAAAACCAAATTACATATACGCACTGTTTTTGTGCATTTTGTATTTTGCAGTGTTTACATAATCACAGAGTAATAACTGTAATTATGACTTCATAAACTAAACTCCAATAGCGATTCGCCAGGTTCAGCTTCTGTGCAACTACTTTCTCGCTTTGTACTGCAACATGCAATTAGCGTAGAAAATGATGGCTTGTCAATTCCTCTCACGGGAGGAGAAAGAAAGATGTTAATGAGTCAGAAATGCCTATCTTGAGTTGAGGTTAACGACTGTCCTTGCTCATACTCGCCTTAATACTAGCCCAATTTTTTCGGGGCATGTTGCAACATCTAACACGGAAGTACACGCTAATTAAGAAGTCTGTATTATTCCGTGAGTAATTTTCATTACGAAATTTTTACTATTCTAACATGTTCAACATTACACGTAAGTAGATTTCTTGACTATAGTAAATAAATCAAAGTAGAAAAGGACACAGGTCATATATATGCATGACAATGACCAGTGAAACTGCCTTCCGGATAAAATGGGTGGGAAAACCTTCACGTTCACATTCGCACCTTCCTTTAGCTAGGTAAGCATTTCCTCCGGTCAAATTCCTTCGTCGTTTGCAAATGCAATTCATTAATGAGCAAAATGTTTTACAATTTCAACCCTATAATTTCCCATAATAAAGTTGGAAATCATTTTTTGTTCTCGCTTTAGCTTTAGGTTATAAAACTCTTGGGCTATTGTATTCCACTCCAAAAAGTTTTAATGCATATGTGTTATATGCATAAACAACAAAGTCTCCCAGCGTTGTTCTCGATAATCAATGCTATTCCTTAACTAACCTTAAGGAAAAATTGTCATTAAGTCAACCTAATTTAAAAAGAAGTTATTGGAGGAGGGAGCTAACAAGAACCTTGTTAACAACGTCTCTAGGCGGAGCTACTGTTCTTCGGTCATTTGCATGAGATCTAGCTTGCTCACTACTACCGGCACAAAATGTCAGAATAAATGACTTTAGCTAAAGTTACTGCCGAAATGCATACTTTACAAAAGCCCATTTAGTTTGGAGAGTTTGGTTCAAGTGATGATGTATCGCTTTACAAAATGAAGGACCTTTGAATCTTTAAGTCGCTGTTAGTAAACATGCACAACTAATTTTTTGCTGGATCCTTAAACTCTTACCCCGGATGTTTCTTTCATGAACATAACGCGCATGATGTAGCCGTCCAGGCGTAAAGGTTATTATGTAAAATAATAGTACGCGGGGTTGCAAACAAGACAGTATCCTTGATGCTCATGTAAAGACCATGTGAACAAGTTTAACTTTACTGTTATTATTATCGTCCTGATTCACATAATGATAGTGATAAGTATACTTTTCTGCCTTAACACATTTAAAGGCGAACATTAAATGTACATATGAGCACCACAACTTATTACAATTGTTGAAACTCCAAACTCGTACTTTTCGCTTCTCTCTTCCAATCCAATATATGATGCTGTTGTTGACTATTGTGCAAAAGTCCCTCTGGCATTCCAACGAATACGCTGAGCGAGAAGTCCTTACAATACTTAAATTCGCTTTGGGCCTGAGAGAGGGAAAAGTCTTTAATGAGAATCGCCTGAATTTGAGGCAGACTTGCATAAAATATGCTGGCATTTTCTCTCCGCACATATATGAGAGGGTATGTGGGTATGTTTGCTCGAAGCAATACCGACAAACAAAAAAACTTTATGAATGTTTGCATTATATCTTCAATGAGAAAATGGCACGGCCGGAGGAGAAAAAGTTTTTGAAGTTTTTTTTTGTGATAATTTATGAATTACAATTTGGAAGTATTCAAAAGGTGTTTTCTGTTATGACCTATGTGTGTATGCCTATTTCTTTCAGATTTAGATCGTTTGGGATACTACTAAATATTTCATGCGTAGGAAATGGAGTTCATCAAACACAAACAATTGGCCAACAGATATAAATGACCTGTTATTGGGATCATACTAATAGTACGGTTGAGTGTTGACATATAACATAATTCTGTGCGATCGTTACAAAATGATAAGCATAAAACTGATTAAAATCATTTAAGTTTATGTATGTCGTCTTTTTTTCTATATTTCTTGTCCTTCTTCTTCTCTAAAAGAAATAGCTGGGAGCGTAGAATGGCAATGTGGGTGATGTGATGCAAGTGTGTAATGTCTGTATGTGTACAATAATGAGAATAAGACTGGTCTTTCCTCGGAGAAAAGAGAACGTTATTACTAGCCAGGCTAAAGAAGGATCCAAAAAAGTAAAGGAATTGACCCGAAGCGAGTACTCATTCTCATCTATAAATTTCCAATGACAAAAGAGCCGCAGGTCATCCCTTAGCACACAACACAAGCAAAAAAAANCTTTTTCCAACAATGAGCGAATAATGCCTTTCTATGAATCAGAGGCATGCATGCCATGACATATCATACCGTACCTCCTTCCTTACCTCCTATACTAGCTTGCCTCCTAATACTCCGGGCTATAATATAATACACAGAAGGCAGAATGAGAGAGAGGGACACGAACTCCAAATACGCCGCTATATTTCTTGGCAAACAAACTCTCCCAAAGAAAAAAATTGCTTTAGGAATTGAACAACATGAACTTTCAAACAATCTTTTCTTCATTTCTCCAAGATTTGATTGTTAAAACTTGCGACCAGGGGGAGTCTACCAAACTTCCAAGAAAAACTTTTAATCTGCAGTAATACAAATTATGGAAAACTGGTTTACGTATAGGGTATCATGTTTCCTAACGTTTTCTGGAATTTAAATTCATTCATTCTCTAATCAACAATGTCCAAAAAATGGTATAACCATCATACATGCTCCTCCACCTCTCACAGAAATATTACCTTGTTGACAATAGCGGGATCTTTTGCAAAGCTTACTCCTAAGGGATTCTATAAGCCAATATAGAGAATTTGACGAGAATATATAATGTCACATTATTTAATACATGTGTAATATAATGAGATTTTATTTTTATTCTTTGAGAAAAAAATTTATGCCTTATTACACGTAATAAGTTTTAGATTCTTGAAGAATGTATTGCTGGATTATGCATATAAATATTGTAAGTAGATGTATGATGCAATAAAAAAAAGTTGGAAGGTACACCCTTCTCATTGTTAACATTTATTATGATCGCCCCTGGCATTCACTATATTATGCAGTTTTTTATCCATTTCCTCTTATGGGAAATCTAGTACAGCACCATGTCACGGCTTTTGTGTAATGATGATAAGAAAACTCGTCTTCTCAAAACTGCTCTCCTTCTAGTATCTTATTTATTACTGGACTAAGCTTTAAAAAAAATACATCACAATTTATGATTATCTTCCAGAGTTTATGTGGAGAGCAATATAAAGCGGTTAAAAAACCACAAGTAATTTGAAATACACACTAAAGTATATATTTTTGGAATAACTTGATTATCAGAAGAAAAAACAGAAAACTATTAACTTAAAAAGTTTCGAAATCCTTCAGTACAATATGATATTTGGTAATAAAATTCAGTGGAAAAACTGATTTTAAGACATCATATCATCTATCATTTCATGCCGTCGTAGTTGCTAATAAACTCATTGTCGGTAAAAATGCATCATTTCATTCTTCAACTTGTATTTTGAACAATACATTCCCTCCATCGTTATGTTCTCATAAACCTTCCCTTGGAAATGCCTGCCAATTCCAATCAGGCATATTCTCTTTTTTTTTTATTTGGCCTCCAGCATTCCTAAGCTTCTACGTTGGCTTAGCTTCATCAAGAATTGAATGAAAATTTTTCCTTCCCTCTTTCCAATTTACGCGAAATAAGCCTTCAAAAAATCCCGTACAATATAACGAAACGTAGCCACGGGGCAATCTTGGCCTGAGGAAATTTCGTTTTTCATTTTCCATATCTCCTCTCTCTCCAAAAAACCTTGATGCCAGCTTACATACACGTTTTTAATGGCACAGTGGAATGATTTTTTTTGGAAATGTAGCTGTAGGAAATGAAAAAAGAGACAGAGGCTGAGGCTGATATCACACAAACGACAATCAGAATGAACCATACACCACATCCTACGTAGGATGTAGAGAGCCCGACCGTTATGTACTATTTTTGAGTCGATAATGATGACGATTACTGTACCAGGGGCGAAATAGATAATGCAGCGAAACTTTTTATTTTGTAGCAGCAGTCAAAATCGGAGGACGTTCGGATATGAGTTTGATGCTGATATGCGATACCAATGATGGATTCTTTTATTTAGCGTGAGGCAATTCTCTCATAGATTGGGCATCGCATCGTATCAAAACGAAATAAGCTGGTAGTGAAATGGCATGGCCCCCAGAGAAAATGGAAGCAGTTTAGAGCACGATACAATGCTCCATTCTTATCTGGTGAGTAGGTACATGAAACTTCACGTAATATGTGTGTCATGTACTTCTCAATAAAAAAGCCCAAAAATACTACACATCGAGCTGGGGTACTACACGCTAATTTTCGTGATCACCTCAAGGGATTAAGATTAGAGTACGGAATGGAATAAAGGGAATGCTCATATTTTTAAGCCTTTTCAATGAATGAAAGGAATGAGCGGAGAATGGAGGTGTTCTTGTATTGTAAGCGATCTCAACACCGTTACATGATGATAAAAATTTGAATGCATATTTGTTGTACATTAGAAAATTAGCCCAACTTACTTCGTCAGGGTGTCCAGTGAGGAGGTGTAGATTGTACCACCCACATCAATATGAACTGGAGCAGTGGCCTTGGAGGCAGCGGCAATGCATGGGATTCCAGTAATTTTTTGAATTTCTTTGTATGCCAAAGCAGCTGCAACGGCAGAGGCAGTAGAAACTGAAGAAGCAGGTGCCACCGGTGGCGTAGGAGACAGTGAAGAGTTTGACAGTGCGCCAGTGGGGGAAAACGGAACGGGAGAGCTACTCGGCGATGACATGTGCCTGGAAAAAAAATATAAACAGTCTTTTTCAATCTGCTGCAGGTGTTAGTGGTATTATGCAGCAGTAAAAAAATTTGCTTCAAGGATTATCATAATTACGTACCATGAAATATATCAACCAGTATGATTCACTCTTAAAAGCTAATTACTAATTTCGCCATCTAACTGCAACGTTTAAGGCAACAAAGCCTTCTAACTCTCTTCTGCATTAACGCTCACCTTCTTCTTTAAACAGAAAGAGGCACCGTGTCGTACATCTTGCTGCTGCTTTCATCCTATACGTTTTTCTAATTCCAGGGAACAAGCTAAAAGCGGACGAAATCCGCTCCCGGTGTTTTCCCCTTTGTCTATGCAATACCATCCTTGCATAAACGTAAATGATGATGACTCTCTAGTCTGTCCCATTATTAAAACTTTTTTTTTGTATTTGGTTCTCAGTAAAAGAGTAAAAGTAGTACAGTACAAACAAAAGAGGGAAAACGCTGTTACTGATGCCAAAGCGTTTTTCAAAAGATATAATCTCTCAATAAAGTATGAAGTTTGAGGAGCAATACCACCGTCATGATGACCAGCAGCGTTTTTCTCCTTTTGCCTTTTCCCGAACTTTTGCCCTGCCCTGGTAAATATGTATGGCCTGAACTGGCTACACAGGCACACACAAGCACCTCAAAAAAAAGTGAAGCAACTTTTCTCAGAACTAAATGAAAATGAAGGAGGGTAAGACCATCAGTGTTCGATGAATACTTATTTTTTTGTGTTGGCTCATTCACGCGCGCTTTTCCTTTTCGCCTGCTCAAGGTAAAGTAGAGTATTATTTGCCTTGGAGTAAAGATGAGTTTGGTTGTTGGAGTTTATTATTATAGGAAAATGCCTGGAGAAAATCTCACAGAGAAAGAGGATTTCTCTCTCACTTTCGAAACTGAAAATTTTCTCATTTCTCCCTTTCCCCATATAGCCACCCGCTCGCTCCGTGTTGTTGTTCCCTTGAACAAGCATAGAGAAAAAGTTTTTTCCTTGTGCTTTTATGTTATGCATGCAAACACGACATGCGTGTGTGTATATATCCTATACATTGTACGTCATTACATAACCTCCATTTAGCACCAACACTACCTACTTTTTCTAGGAGCACGGGGAAAACGCTTTTTACCCCCTGTGTTTTCTCGGTATTGTATGGTACCCCGAACCGAAAAAATGCCGGTGGCGGTGGTAGCAACCATCCTCTTTTTGCCTCATCATCGAAGAACTCCAACCAAACGAAATAGCAATGTATCAGCCAGAGGCCATTTGAAGTCTCCTCATCTACCAGGGAGGGAAAAGATTACATACAGGCATATAGTATCACCTCCTCCTTTATCTTCATCTGGGAAATGTTTATACGAATTTTTTTTCCTGGATCTTCCACTTCTTCACCTCAATATTTTCTAACCCCCTAAATGTATATGCTCTATTCATCCGAAGAACTGCGGATGAAAATGACTTGGAGTAATAATGGGAAATGTAGGGATGTAAGAAGGCTTCTACTGACTTGGCTTGTGCAATATAAATATACAACGACATCATCAAGATGGAGAAGGAGAGGTTGGAGTAGATCTTAAAATGCCTGGAAGTCTAGCTACGGGGGTAATTTTTGACGAAATGGAATGGAATTGTGTACATCTCTCCCTCCCATCCTCCTCCATATAGTAGATAAAAGAACCGGAGTACAGAAGAATGTATTTCTCCCAAATTTTTTCTTACCTCTTGGCAAACTCACTGTACGGTATTGTAGACGATTACGATATGAAAGAAGAACAGAAACGATATCATCATCTAATATACCTAAAGAGACAGACTCTGGATAAAAAAACCGTTTCAGAAATACATTATCGCCGAGAGCATGAATGAACTGAACTTACAATCAGCGTGTGTGCAGTGCCTGGATGCTACCACTATCTTTCTCTACTTTATGGAAAATCGCTGTAGGTATGAATGAATAGGAGGAGAGGGAAAGACAACAACAATTTCCAATAGGGTACCGTACTTCAATTCCTCTCCTTCTTTTATATTCCCTGGCTGGGCTTTGGCTTATTTTTTGGTGGTGCTGCTGCTTCTTTCATAATCGTCTTTTTATGCCTTTGAGGCTTACTCTCGGTAAACAGACATTTAGCATAAGAAAAAAAATGGTTTATAAGAAATTGCGTTGTGTTGATGGGTATTATGGATGGATGGAGAAAGAAGAAATTATGCATGCATGCACCTCACTATCTTTTCACTCTTTCTATTTACTTCATCCTCCGCTTATTTTTTCGCCTTTATTACATCCAGGGAAAAAATGAGTTGTATATGTGCCTATCGCCCTCCAGCCAAAGAAATAGAAATCCTCTCATTTTTTTCATAAACTTGAGAGAAGCAAGAAATTTTTTCCTCGTTTTTCACTTCCATAATCATAATCATCTTTGCATGGCAATATTTGTACAGGTGTAGAGTAAAAATTGAGTAAATAAAAAAGGAGAAAATGTGACTAATAATGATGGAAACATAATCCTTTTGAGTTTTCAGCGACTGCTGCTAAATAATATGCTGTGGGGATGTGAATCTAAAGAATGCCAACTTGAAGCGACCTTACTTTATATCCTTTCATAGGATGGTATCTGGAGTATATAACAATGCTTCCAATATATTGCATGGGCTTCATATCTTAACTAATTATTACCGCTTGGATGACATTAGTGAAACGAGGCGTGCTTGAAGCCTCCCACATGAACACCACCTTATAAACCATTTAAGGAAGAAAGAATGGCATCTAAAATACTGACTTTGACTAAATGCGTGTTTTTCCTCAGAACAAAATATATAATGAGTGAGGCGAGGCGTTTGTCCTCCGGTGTTGTGTCTGGTATAAAAAAGTACCTTAATATACAAGTCATATGTCATGTTTTAAGATGCTTAGATATTTTCAGATAATCCAATTCTTTGATATCTCGTATGATATAGAAAAGTAGGCTTTCAGAGAATATTTGTACGAGTGTATGACTTTGTGACTTTGTCTCAAGTGAAAAACAATTGAATTTTCTCCCAGAGAAATGGGTTTTGAAATATGATTTACCCACTTTGCTTATGTTTCTGCCAAAGCTGTAGCATAACAGTTTGAACTTTGACAAGCAAAATATTCTAGGGACAGGGAGATAACAAATAAACGTAAACAGGAATATCATTTATGATAAGATTTTCATATTCCAAGGCCCAATATTATTTAGCTGGGGAGTTAACCATGGCTCAGTCATAATGTAATTTTTATACAGTTTATTCTTCCTTCTATCGTACTTATTCGATACTTATCTACAATTCTATTTTTGCAGCGTAAAGTAAACCTTTATTGCCTCGTGTGTATTTTGTTTGCGGTTGGGTTTCTTCCATGCTCTCAATTTGACTTTAACTCTAACCCTATCCCCAGAGGGAAACTATATGAGATCAAAACTGAAACTCATTCAGCAAACTTTTCCTCTTGGTGGTAGAGGTACCGTTGCATAAACTATAGAATAAATTGACGTAGTAACTATACTTTTTCCAAGAGGACATTCTAGCGGGACAAGCAACAGCCCAGAGATGATCAGATACCCCCATGAATAGACTTATTTTTTTTTTACCTACAACGATGAGTTTGAGCAACAGAAATAGGTAATAATCATAATGTAATAGCATGGAGAAAATTGAACTTGTGGGACTTGGAGTCTAAGCTAAGCTATCCAGCCCTTTGTCCCCTTTCCCCTTTAAACAATAAAATTCCGATACGGAAAGAACTCTGGAAATATGAATGTATTTTTTTTATCAGCCACTCTTTCTTTCCCTTTTTCCTCTCAACCTTTGGGACCTGCGGTGTTTTTGTTGTTCCGCATAAAATTCTCAATCTCTTCTCTTTCTCCTTGTCCAAGACTGGCTTTGTTAGAGAATGGGGACTATGCTAGATTTCCCCCAGAAGTCCTTAAATGACAAGTAATGGCCACAGAAAAATATGTATCGCGAACGAATGTACAATTCTTGAGGGCACAACAAAAAAAAACGCACTCCAATCCAGTCAATTTTCTTCCATTGTGCCACTTTTGGAACACTAAACGTCCATAAATAGAGTTTGTCATAATGTCGCGTACGAAATAAAAAAATATTGTACAAGATCGTACATATGTGTAATCGCACACACGTCAAAGCAATAGCTGGAGGCAGGGGGCAATAAAGTACGAAATGGAAGGTATACCTATAACGGTCATTTCATTTCATTATGAATGCCAAACGTACAAATGTTGTAAAAGTTTCAAAATCTAATTTATTATTATTGCAGGTTTGTGAGCTATTTGGTTGTTGTTCTGCCTAGCTCAAGCGAAACGTAATTGTTGTAAGTTGTAATCGGAATACATAAATAATTCTTGTGAGATTTAAGATTAATCCCAAGCCAGAGATGATTACAGTTAAGCGTTTTTATTATTATAACTTTATCCTTATCATATCGTATCTCTTATCTTAATTACGATTTCCACAAAGGTTTTTAAATTGTGTGGGTGGATTTACACAGGATAAATTAGCTACGCACGCGATACTAGAGTAAACAAGAGCATTTACATTCAAACTAGAGTTTAATCTGTATTACTCCCTCTGGCATTACATATTAAGGCTCCCATAAGGCTAGAGTATGGCTTTTGAGACTT
The DNA here is from genome assembly GCA_036850885.1 of Lepidocyrtinus dapeste. Taxonomy (NCBI): domain Eukaryota; kingdom Metazoa; phylum Arthropoda; class Collembola; order Entomobryomorpha; family Entomobryidae; genus Lepidocyrtinus; species Lepidocyrtinus dapeste. The sequence continues at coordinate 7,713 of JAANSQ010000907.1, read as the reverse complement.
TTCTATTGATAAGCTTTTGCATCCTTCTAGTCCTCTCAAAAATCTTGAAACGTAACATAAATGATGATCAACTGAAGGAGTCTCCTATGTAAGTCTCGTGATAAGATTAATTCGCAGTTGTTGTTTCATAAGAAGATAAGTAAGAATTTGCGATCAAATAAATTGTGAATGTATTAATACGACTAGGGCAAAAAAAATGCCAGAAGTTTTTTATGTAGAAATGTCCTTATCAGTGCTCCTACAAAATGCGAATACGATTCGTTTTCATTAGACCATGCCAACCCTAGCACAGACCAGACCAGAAAGGGAAAATGCCGCAGGCGAAAGAATGTGAATGAAATAGGCCCCCGGGTGGAATGTCAAGAGCCGCAGCTCAATCAAGAAATATTGCTGACTTAACCTGAAACCTTATTAGGACTAGAGGAGCGGGAGTTAGATAAAGTTGTACTTGTGTTTTAGGTAAAGCCAGATTTTTCCTTGATACATTGAGAATTCGGCATGTTACATGAAATGTCCATTTTGCTCGTATAAATGAGTATTTAATCTCATTGTATGTCAGCGTGGTATAAGCAGTAGCTGTCAAATTAATGACTTCCATGCTAATTACACATTGCTCTTAAAGATCGACTTCTAAGTTAAGATGTGATTTTCACCGAGAGCCGCGGAAATCGTGAGGAACCGAGTAAATGAAGTCAAAATAAGGTTTAGTTGGCGAATGAACGATAAATTTTTTTTAAAATGATTCACTTTTTTATAGCAAATTTCACAACTTCTTCTCATGCGCTTCTTCAAGAGCATGCCATGTCAAGTGAACATATCTCATATGATAGGCTTTTGATATGCATGAGTACGTGGTGATTATAATTGAAGGTAATTATAGGGGCAGCACCTGATAAAAACAGCAGGGAATTGTGAAGATAAGGCGTCCTACTTGAATGCATATATTTATACGCATTAAGATATTGAAAGTATGGAAAAACCTTCACTTGGTATTCAAAACGGCAAACCTCTCACTGATTTAAACGGGGACAATAGAATTCTCAGACTAATAAAAAAGTTGTTTTATTGTTTTTAATAGCCAATATATCTTAAAAGATGCCTCCACACTCATTTAAAATCATTTTGCATTCGTGATGAAAAAAGGGTAATTTTCCCTACGATCACTTCTCTCAAAAAGGCAACAAATCAAGGAGAACTTGTCAAGAACATAGTCCAGCTGAATTTTTTCCCCAAGCAAAATTATTGAATTCACGACTTTTCCCTGAGCATCATTCACATCAGCATCATATCATGGTTCAACTCAAACCTCTACTTCCAAACTAATTATTAGAGTAGGATGTACGTAATACAATTGCAATATAAAATGCAGTTTCTTCTTTAGTGGATAAGTCGCCATAAAGTGGAGGCCAAACCCATTTTTCGTGACTTGCCATGAGACGAAAGCCAAAACGTGAGGGAGTAAATGTCTCATAATTTAAATTAGATATTAATTACGATTCGAGAAGAAAAAGTAAATTTTAAGACTTCATTTGCCCTCTTACCTTTTAGCACAAATCGGGGATGTATCCATTAACACTGACTTCGGCATGGTCTTCCGGTCTCGGTCCATTCGGAAACGTGATTTTTAAAAAAGAATCTGGCTAAGCTAGAATATGCAGTTCAAACAGTATTCATGGTTTTGAGATCTCTGGGTACAAGGGAAAGAGAGTCCACTTGCAATAAAATGTTTCTGGAAGATGAGAAAACGCAACGTGCTAAATAGTTTCTCACAACTCACATTTTAACGACACGATAATCACGTGGTTGACTGCGTCACCTTCCCAAAAGTCTCTAGTCATTTATCAGTCTAGTCAGCTCGAATATAAATTCTTTACTGCCTTCACTACTCTCACTTTCCTTTCAGAGAAGTACTGTCCGTGTATTTTGACTCATGGCTCACGAAAAGGGAAAAGGAAAGACAAAGATGCAACAAATGGTTGCATGTGCTATGGGTATGGATCCAAGCAAGTATTTTCTTTCAGACGTACTCAAGCAAACTGGGGCGATCTGAACTCAAAGCGGAGAAAGGTAAGATGTCTTTGTTGGAGAATGAATGGAATAATCATCCCTTTCATTTAGTAAGATGTTTTTTGTAGCTTCAAGTTTCTTTTCTTGAGGTAAAAATTTCAATGCCACACTCTCGGCGAGGAGAAAATTTTTGATCTTTGGTATGCAAGCGGAGGATTACGACCTTCTCTCTTCAGAAGCCAGAGACGGAATGAACAACGGTGAGCAAAAACCCTTGTTGAAGTAGGGGAAAATGCTGGCAGTGTTGCTTATTGCTCACGTTGTTGCCTCCGGCCTACAAGGAAAATAAAATTTGAATGAAATGATACCAAAGCAGCGATATATGATAAAAGCTGTACTAATATGCTTATTTGTGAGCCAAGTCAAAAACATTTTGAGATTTGACCTAAACAAAAACCAAAAAATCTTACAAACTTAGTTATTGGAGAGTCATCTCAGCCACCAATATTTTACAGTATTTCTAAGGTGCTTTCCTTTTGTTTGTATTGAAATTTTCCGCAACTTACTTTCTTCTCGGGTTATTTCAAAAGATGGGCAGACAGACAAAATAAATTAGTCTCAATATTATCATCGATTAATGCCCCTCTTCCTGCTTAATAAAAAACAAGAGCAAAGCTACGTATCTTAGCTCAATATTAAGTAGAAGGCTTTGAAAGCACGTTGCACACTTTATCTTTATGATTGTATCATCCAAAATATATTATTTTAATGAAGCGTGGCATGAGACTAACAAGTACAAAAAGAATGCACCAGAAAAGTTTCGGGATCAAATGTCTTCAACCAATTAAAGAACGGACGAATAAATACCACAGAATTTAGCTTAAGAGTTATGTTTTCTCCAGTAACTGCAGTACTGCAATTAGACAACATTACTTAATAAAAGTTAATTATTTATGCATACATCAACATTTAACTCTTAAAGGGCATAGTAGTAATTTTTAGTGTAGTACATTCGTGAAAATTTCGTTACATTACACTCTAACTTTCCCATTGTTGGACACAGGTTTTTAAACAATTTCTCTTCTTTCCCCATCCATTCCACCTAGGTATGCATGGGTCGACTTTATTATTACATTTTTACCTTTTTGGCAAAAAATAGGCATGAAGATGATATAACATGGCTTTGGGGTGTTTAGTATAAAAAAGACTTGGAAAATATTATAAAAAATTCAGCTTAACCTTTTTTTTACTGAAGTCAATGTATGAAAAAGAATTCGCCCGCTTTTGGTTGTCCCCCTGAAGGACCCCAGGACTAAACGGATAGAGACCGATGAAAGCAAGAAAAAAAGAAAGGAAACTACTATACAAAGGTTAGTTTTTATCAAATTCTGGTGAAGCTGGAACCGAGCGTACTTTTGCATAAAAAACTCAATTTATGAAAAGGAACACCCCCATTTTTTTACCTCTCAGTCTCAACTCGTCTTTTGGTCATAAGTCCCTTCCCAGGCAATGCGCTCCCTGAAAGAATAAGTACAGAAAATTCAAAAAATTTTCTGTTTTTCGAAAATGTGGAATAATGTACATTACTTACTTTATTATGATCACATTTAAAATATAAAAAGCAGCATAGTAAGTTTTTGTTGGGAAATTTACTTTTTTCATAGCGCCTAGTGTTCATATTTTTTTTTACCATGTGTGTTTGTGCTGACTTGAAACTGTCTCGTGGCAATTTTGTAGTTTTGTTGGAGAGAGAAGAGATCCCCTACTGCTTCACGGTATTCCTTGGTTTGGTTCTTCTACTTTTCATTTGGATTTCATATTCCATATGAAAAAGGATTGAGATCGAAAGCACTATAAAAACTCGCTTCGTTTTCCCTATCTGCTGCTTTGCTCTTTCGCCAAAGGCGTATAAAACGACGAAAATGCGTTTAGTTTAGTTGTAGGCAAAAGTTGGGTTAATAATGCCCCATGGCGAAATCCGGCATTCTCTTCGTCGTCATCATCATCATGAGTCGAAAAGCCTAGCAGAAAAATACACGGTCTTGTTGGTTGTGCCAAGGCTTAGAACAACAAAAAAGAGGCATTGGCAAAAGCCATAATACACTTTTTCAGAAACTCCTCTTATTTCGCCACCGGCATGGCTCTCAATATTCGAAGAGCTAGCAAAATCCACCACCACCTCCAACAACCTCCACCACCAACATACTACCATCACTGCTAGATTACACTTAAATTGATGTTTAAGCCGTTTGGATGGATGAATATACTTTTCTAAAAAAAAATTGGAGAAGTAGAAGTGGTAAGGTGCCTGACAAGGTACCCCGCTGATCATTCAGTTTTATTCTGATGGCTTCACTTCACTGCTCTCATTTTCACTGATGACTTCATGCCTCCCTCCACCCCTCTTCTTATGGTATCAAGGTAAGCCTAGGCTCCACTGCCTGTAGCTCTTCAGCCAGCAGTAAAGGATATAAGGCTCTCTCACTCTCCTCATCAATGCTTATCGGACTAACAGGGGGAACAAAGAGCATCACAATTAGTCTCAAACTCATTTTTATCGTAGAAAAAATTATTCATACAAAACAAAACAAAATTATAAAAAAAGAATGGATGTGATATTGCGCCTTCCTTCACAATAGCTTTTTTCCTCGTGCCCTGGTATAGTACCGGCTTCACCTGAGGCTAATAAAATTTACTCAGTCCGTGTTTCTCATCAAGCAATAGCCTTTTCATAGAGTAATTTAATGCGGAGTAATAGTTCAGGTCTATATGAGTCTCTTTCCTTTTTTTCACTCGGCGAAAAAAGAAGAACACACACAGAAAATAAAAATACAATTCCTTCCTACCTCTAAACATCATATGAAAGGTCTTTATGAAGCTTTGGCTAGAGGAAAGTACTACGAAAGCAACGATGAATTTTCAAGCTACGGAAATCTAGCCTAAGGCAGCATACTCTTAGTTTGGTAAAAGTTTATTTTGCAGCCTAAGCTTTTATTATTATTCTCTTTTTCAAATTCCTTTTTCAAACTTTTTTTTTAAAAGCTGCCAGAGAGTTTACCGGAATACTAGCCCTTAGCACTTGAGCAAAATAAAAATGTACTCACACTCACTCACATATACTACACAGGCAGGGTGAAAATAGGAAAAGGATGTAGAATGTAGAACTGAGGGAGATAAAAAAAATGAGAATAATGATATGTAACGTAACATATTGTTATGGGGAAAAGTTAGCCATTGTGTATTACACAAGGGCCGTCACATAAGTAAAATTTGAAAGAGTGAGCATAACTTGTGAGAATGGTAACATGGCTTCCAGGAGTTGAATTGACTGGAGCTTTACTTACTCTTTTAGTTTGCTTTCGTCTATTTGCCCCAGCCTTTCTTGCGTTTTCCTCTTTGTTCGGAAAAAAATTGTTTCGGCTTGGAAAATAATGCAAGAAGTTTGAGACACAAATTCTGCATCTTTCTTTACTTACTCTGAGGATGAAGACGGTCCCGCTGGTAGCTAAGGAAGAGAGGTCACGATGGCCTCTGTTATGTTACTTATGTGTTGCATAGCGATGGCATGCAATAACGTGTGCTTATCGGTGGCACTTTTAAGCATTGCATTTGTTGTCATTAACGTCAAGGAGGAATTGTCCTGCTTACAGATAAACATCGTCATCGTTGTGTAGGGAAATAACTGAGTGAACCATACTTTCTTTCCCCCAAAAAATGTTTGGAATAAAATGGAACTCCAGGCTGTTATATTATTTGAAATTTGAGCCAGCTGTTATCATACGGATCAGTTCAACTTCCCTTTTGTCTCGAAGGTAAAAAAAAATCTTATTAAGTAGGATTACCTTTTCCAGTTAATTTTCAAGTAAGCGCTGGAAGCTAGTTGGAGGATATTAGAACTGGAGCGTAAAGTTTTCGAAAGTTTATGTTTAGTCCATTCAAAAATTACAAAATAAGGATAAGAATGTACGCTTATGTACTGGAGCCAACTGATGGAGAGATGGCCAGATTTGTACACGCTTTTATTTTCACAAAACACGATAAAAAATTTCACGGAGGTTATTTTCACCTTATAAGGTGGAGGTGACCAAGAACAGAACATGAATATGCTCTTCCTCATTTGTCTCCTGCAACCACAATTTACTTCTTCTGCAGTACGATTATATCAGAAAGGGAGACACCTTTTTTACGATTTTGCATTACCAATTTAGGTAAGCAGAATATAAAGCTTGAGGAATATTTTTCAAATGATAAATTTCTGAGCTTCGACCTGAATACAATGTTTTCCTCCTTGGGTCAAGCAAATTCAATCAGATTTGTTTTCCTCCAGCAAGGAAAGATATTTAAATAGGCCTCCAGTCGCATTCTTCCTCTTTTGTGTCCAGTTTAAGTCAGCATGCTTCCTCTTATTTTCAACTTGAATTCTATTCTCATGCAAAACTGGCAGATCAAGTTTTTTCTTACGCTCTTGTTCCAGACCAACAATCCTTAAAAAGAAGAAGATGCGGAGACGACGACTCATAAGCACGATTTGGGCTGTGATGATGTTAATGTGATGAACCCCTAAGGAAAGTTTTTGAGCCACCGCCATCGCTAAAGTCTCTTCACTCTATACATAAATATTATTAAAACATCCGATTTCTTTTTTAAATACAGTAAACACTACTTGAAAAATTACTTGATGTTGTAATTCTAGAAGTATGATTTTGCATTCATTATATCATCTCGACTGATACTGGTCTATAAGGAGCTCAGTGAATTTCGAAATAGTAAGAGTCAAAGAAGATGACGATGCTTTCATGAAAAATGCCGTTGGTGTGGCTTAGGCTGGGGCTTAAACATATTTTATGTAAAAATGGAATTTCATCATAACCGCTTCCAGGCTAATTTCGTTTCGTACCTTTTTTGTCGTCCTCGCCTCATGCAGGTATGTACGTAATCTCTTTCAAGCCAAGTCACTTGAGAAAAGCTAGGTTTCGTCATCATCTCCATCACAAGAGTTTTATTTTATTCGGAACATTTCACCCGAGGCATGTTTTTCCTAAATTCACTCATTTTTTTTCTCGTTCTGTCTTCATGACCATATGAAAATTTCGTTTTTTTCTGGTCCGGAGGCACACCAAGAAAATGTTCGTGAAATGGATGTGGAGTAGCCGTCGGTGAAAATTATGCATAGAAATATCTATACAGATATAGTACCCTTTTCACGTCACATACATCTATATCCATTATGTTTGTGTTCTATTTGGTAGTATGCATGCGTGGTCATCACATCGAATCGAAATCGCGCCTTAGAACATTCTCGAAAAAACGTCCATAAATTGTAAAGTTGTACGTTATATTTTATGCATATTGTCTTTAGGGCACAGCTCTCTGACTCAACTTTCCCAAGTTATTCTGTTCTACCCATCATCCGTATTCTCATCATATCACATCAGCACAAGACACTCGACTAAAGCAGATACTATAATGCCGAACAATAATAGTAGTATAATAATCATAATGATTATGAAGATTCACAGATCAAAATATCCCACATATTTCTTGATTGTTGGTGCATTTCTAAATCTGGCTTTGTAGCATTTAGTGTCAAACTATACGACATACTATAAGTTGCAATTATATTAGACAATGTTTCGCGTAGCGTCAAGCCTTAAAATACGTGACTGGAGGCATGAGCGCATCGCTCGTCGTCATCTTCATCAAAAT
>JAANSQ010000906.1:0-18160 GCA_036850885.1 Lepidocyrtinus dapeste | reverse complement strand
ATTTAATCCTCCCCTGCAGGCAGCGCATCCTGCAGTTTCTTAACAAACCTCACTCTAATCTCTGTGCACCCATCCCCTTTCAGCGTATCAGCGTTGACCCAAGCCTGCACCTCCATCTGCACCATCTCACACGCCCCTCTGATAACTCCAGGCAGCACGTTACAAAACTTGAGGTTCGCACAGCTATCCGGCAGCTCAGTAAACTCCCCGAACGGAGTAGACTCGAAGATCATGGAGAACTCGTCGTTGGTCACGTTGGACAGCGAAGGACTCACGTTCAAGTACATTTTAAACGCAGTCTGGATCTTCTCTGCAGTGTCTCGGAGGTCGGTGCACCGGGGGTAGTTTGTGCGCGCTAAAAAGTCCTCAATTAAACGAAGACCGATGTTGTAGCCTATTCGCTCTAGTTGCTTGTTCACGTCATCCACTGACTCGTAGTCACGGACCAACTGCTGCACCAGAGTGCCGTACGTCAACGTGAACAGCTCCGCGTTCTACAATTAATGAATTAATATTCAACTGCAAACTATCATTCATCTCTTATGTTATGTGGTACTTAATCCACCTTACCACTTTCTTTGCATCGGCAGTGATCCTCGAAGAGGTTGATTGTCGCGACATTTTTCTGCTTCTTAATTTAATTTGACACTGCTAGAAAGAACAACTCCCTAGACAGACAAATTTTTCCAATGAAATTCAAAACCCCCGCGGCACCAATCTACTACACCTGATTGGCCATCACAGTAACAACAACATCATTGCATTGCAGCAGCCTGGAATTCAGCAGGTCGTTCATGCATTATGTATTTACATGATTGGAATTCATCAACACATCAACTCCTTCCATTTTTTTTTAAATTTTGTAGCATTTCAGATTTACAAAAAAGTTATTAATTAAAACAACCATTCATTTCCTCTCTCTCTCTGATGATGAATGAGTTACTAACCTCCTCATCTTCCTTGAACGCCCCTTTTCCAGAGACACAACAAAACGAACAACGCCGAGTATACAACACAAGAGCTGAGGAATAAAAAAAAAAAAATTACGCTCCATTTAGATCTCTCTCTGTATCCCCTATCCTACAGATGCTATACCAACACAAAATTCCAGTTCTATCATCATTATTCTCTCTCTCTTTCCCTATGACAACTACAGGAATTTTTATTTAAAATCGAACATGCGTTAAAAATGGTAGGTCAAGCGAACAACACTTCATCTTCATCGCCATGTCAACCAGTTAGCTCCTCAACAATGTCATCCAAACTGAATAACCATAACAACAATAATAACAACAACGCTGGTAACAGTAGTAGTAGTGCTCCTAGTGCAGTGCCTGCAGCAGCAGTGAACAGTCGTTGTGTCTGGTGCCGGGAGTACAAGCGACAGCTGAACTATGTGTTGCCTACGCAACACGGCAAGAAGGAGTGCTGCTCCGAGATCTGCCTGCTCGAGTTCAGGAGGGCGTACAACAAGGTAAGGTTAAGGTAGTTTCATAATAATTTAGCTAAAGTTATTAATCACACTGTAACATGCTGGTAGGGTTCGATAACGCCGTGTGCGCAATGCGAGTGCGTGGTCCGCACGCACCCTCCGCCCCATCTCACACACAACTCCAAGGACCACCAGTTCTGCAGCGAAGCTTGCGCCAACGAGTTCAGGCAGAAACACAATATCGTGGTGACGAGCAGTAGTGTGAAGCAGCAGTTCCCCTCCTCCTCTCCCCACCACCACCAAACCACCTCACTCACCCCCGCAGCGAAAAAGAAACAGTACGACCCAAACAAGGACTTTAGGTGGGACGAGTACTTGACGCTGACTAATTCCCGCCGAGCCCCACCCCGATGTTTCCGCCAGCACTTGACCCCTCCGACAAACGAGTTCGCTACAGACATGAAGCTGGAGGCGATCGATCCCAGAAACACCACTAGCACGTGTATAGCTACCGTTATAGGCTCAGTGGGTCCTAGGATAAGGCTCCGACTCGACGGCTCGGACAATGCCAACGACTTTTGGAGAATGGTAGACTCCAACGAGATCCAGCCTATAGGAACTTGCGAGAAGAACGGGGGACTGCTCCAGCCTCCTTTAGGGTTCCGAATGAACGCCAGCTTCTGGCCAATGTTCCTATGCAAGACGCTTAACGGGGCGCAGATGGCGCCGGAAAATTGCTTTAAGGACCAGCCTCCCACTCCCAGGTTCAATCTGTTCAGGGTCGGAGAGAAACTGGAGGCTGTGGACCGAAAAAACCCGCAGCTCATCTGCGTCGCCACCGTTGGTCAGTTAATAACAAACTAAAAAATATATTTTGAGCATGGATTTACAAATTAAATGGTTCTAACTGGCTGATTCCAGGTGCGGTGGACCGTGACAACATCCACATCACGTTTGACGGCTGGAGCGGCACGTTTGATTACTGGACAAAGTACGACTCGACAGAGATCTTCCCGGTAGGATGGTGCGAGATGGCTAATCACCCGCTACAGCCTCCAGGAAACAAAGGTCTGCATGAGTTTGATGAATTGTTTGGTTTGATTTGAACCTTCTCAGTCGAATAATTGTAATTTTGCAGCCCCATTGATCCACCCAGTCCAAGCCCCGACGCTACCCCTCAGCGCCAATTCAACGCCGCAGTCCAACCATCATCATCAGATCTCTGACGCTCCAGCCACTACCACCACCACCTCCACAACAGGATCAACAGCGCCTCCAGGCCCGACGAGCCCATCACAGCTCCCACCGTACACTGTAACGTTGCACATCCACGTGTCCTGCGACTGCGGTCCGTACCTGGACCAGTCCAAGCTGCGTTCCTCTCCCACGATCATCGGCCCCAGCAACATCCAAGAAGTGTACAACCAGTTCGTGCAGATCCTGAAGCAGTGCTGTGTGAAGGGCGCTCCAGTAGACAAGCTGGTGCTGCTCCCCGCCTCAGAGATACACGAGCAGGGCGACTTTTGGACAGAGATCCTGGGGCTTACCGAGAGGTTCCGGTTCTGCGACAACATGGTCAACGACAAGCCTTTCGACGATGACGACGAGTCTGTGCGCAGCAGCAGCAGCAGTAGTAGGGACCGTAGAGGAGCTCCCCACGAGTGCCAGAAGTGTGGAGGGATGGCCAGCCACGCTGACAAGAAACCGACCGCCGCGACTGGTGGAAGCGTCGTCAAGCGGAAGAGCAATGCCATGGGTGCTCCACACAAGAAACTTTCGAAGCAGCACCACCACGAGTCTAAAAATGTCACTTCTCCTACGCCACCACAACAACCGACCAACAACTCCACTGGCTCCACCGTCTGCGACCCTAGCGACTGGGACGTGGAGAGCGTGATCAACGCCATCGTCAACGTAGACAAGAGCATGGACATGTACGCAGAGCTGTTCAGGAAGCATGTGAGTTTCATCAAAATGAGGCTACTTATTGAATTAATTTGGCAAAAGTTGTTTAGGAATTGTTCCAGAGTGTAATCAATACATAATTTAATTCGCAACTGAAATTAATATTTTGCAGGAAATCGACGGAAAAGCGATGCTGCTGCTAAACTCTGACATGATGATGAGATACATGGGACTGAAACTCGGACCAGCGCTGAAGATTTGCAACATAATCAGCAAGTTCAAGAGCAAGTGCGTCAAGAACGGGGGAGGGAGCAACAACGGAGTGTGAAGATATATAACTGTGATATAATATGAATTGATGTAAATAGACCGATGATGATGATGGTTCTCTGAGAGAGTGAATGATGAATTCTGTTTCTTTTTCCATACGGGACCTGAGTGATTGCACATTAAATTGTGAAAATAAACTATACACAAATTACTATTCTCTACTACTACACCAACTGGTTGTATTTATTGTAGAGCGGGAGTGTGACTTTGCCGCCACCACCACTGCTCCTTTCCATAACTTTTGCGCGGTTATAGAGGAACACTCCAGCGAGCGCCACGCAGATCCCGATCACGTTGGGGGCGCTCACTGGGTTGCGTAGCAACAGTATACTTAGCACGATTATGAATATACGCTTGGTCGCGTTGGCTACCGCGTAAGTCAGCGGAGTCACTGCGTTCAGCACGGTGAACGCGAGGATGTTCTGGAGAAAGTTTAAAAACCCGTCAAGCAGGAGTAGGAACAGCACCGCTTCCACGTTCGTGTTCTCGAACGAGTGGGTCATGAACGAGCGCACGTCAATGATCAGCCAGAATGGGAGGAACATGCACAGGCTGAGTCTAGCCAGCACCGCTAGCAGGTAGAACTGGTGGATGGACGTTTGCTTCAGCACGCGCTTGGAGAAGATGTTTTGCAACGAGAACCCGCACGTTGCCATCAGCGCGGTCAGCAGTCCGGTTGTGTTGAACGAGAGCTCGGTCACTGTCGCGATAAACACTCCAGTGATGATGGGGACCAGCGACACGTACACTGCCGTAGAGTGCGTCTCGTTGAACAGCACGCGAGTCAGCGCCACCGTGAACAGCGGCATCGTTGCTTTCACTACCATAAATTACAATCAACCTTTACACTGAGAACAGTTTAACATGATTTTAAGACAAGTTTAATACCAGTGTGGGCGTAGCTGACAGTGACCTTCCAGATGCTCACGTGACTGCTAACGGACGCGACAAACTTCCCCACAGCCAGTGGGATGATAATCCTCCAGTAGATATTCCCTGGGATGCTGTCCGAGTGGTTGTTGTTATCCGACTTCACCATGGTCCTCAGCAGCGGGACGCTGTACACTGATATGCTCACCAGCTGCACCAGCGTCAGCGTCATAGGGTACTCGAACTGGGTCAGCAGCTGCTTGCCTTCAATTGCAATCAATTGTGTCATAATTTACTCATACAATCACGTCCATCCTGCACTCACCGATCACGTTGTTGAAGCTGGAGGTCAAGTACCATGTCAAGCAGAGCACTCCTATCTTGAGCGCTGCTTTGAACCGCATCGTAGTACAGATAGGGTGCAGAGGGGGTCAAGGGTATTAAAAACCAGCAATGGTGGGGAGGTGTTTAAAAATTAAATTATCGTCACGAGGTTAAAATGCTCCCCATTATGATCGTGTGGTAACACTTCCGTAAGGTGATACTCGTCCATCTGTCAAGTGTAAATATTTTTGTTTGGCTGAACTTGAATCTCGCGGCAGGTCGCATGATGCCCCTGCTTGATTACTCTATGGTTGGTTGAAACAAAGGCTCTGCTCAGCCAAAGTTTACTTTTTTGAGTTTACCTTCATCCAATTACTATGGTTACCATGGGATCCATTCCATCTTATGCTAGTATTTAAAATGCTAAAATCTTGATAAAATAATGAGACACTTTATGCTCCTGCATGAAACATGCAGCATTGGAGAAAATTGTGGAACAAAAGGTGGTCTAATGAATGAAACTGGACAAATCTTTGTCATCATGATTGTGTGTGTCAGTAAAGATTTATGTAACATAAATTCGGCTAAATTACTTTTACATCATAAATAACTCATCAACACAGTTTATATATATGTATGTAGTTTAATGAATATTGTTAAAGTATCCGGCAACTGAGGCGGTTCCGCGCATGATGACCTCCCTGGCGAGCCACTGCATCTGCGAGTACGCCTCGTTGTTCTGTCCCAGCCTGATCACGTTACTGTTGTTGCTCACGAGCAGGTTAACGGGGTTGTTGCCCACCACCTGGTTTAGCGCGATGTACTGAGTGCTGGGGCTGGAGTTGGCAGAAGTGTACTGCTGCTGCTGCTGCTGTTGGGTGGGTTGTGTCTGAACGATTACCTGCTGCTGCTGTTGCTGGAAAGGAGGAGAAGGAGTCGCTACCGCGCAAGGACTGCTGGACGCGGAGCTGGAGTTGTTGTCGACGTACTGGACTGTAGCAGTGTTTCTGGCGGAAGTCAGTTGGTACACGTTAGTACCCGGCTGGAGCACAAACGTATGCGCTTGCTGCTGCTGCTGCTGCTGTTGAGTTGACGTGTGAGCTTGGGGCGGTGGCTGAGACGACGCGTACTTGCAAGAGTTGACCTGCTGATACTGCACTTGGTTCGTACTGGAGATCTGCTGAGTTTGATGCTGTTGTTGTTGTTGTTGCTGTTGGGGGGACCCGCTATTCGCAGCAACCTGATTGCTGTAGTTGTACGAGTGCGCTGGAGGAGGGTCACGGTGCTGAATTGTGTAGTTCTGCTCCTGCTGGTGCACTTGCACTCCAGAACCCTGAGTAGTGTAATAGCGAGGTGCACTAGTAGTAGCAGGTTGCGTCGTCTGCATCACCACCGGACTCCTGATAACTTGCTGGGTCTGAGTTCTCTGAACCTGCTGCTGCTGTTGGGCACGCACAGCCTGAGTGATCGAACGCTCTAGTTGCTGTTGCTGCTGGGCCTGGCGCTGCTGCTGATGCATCAAAGGAGAGTCTGAAGACGTCGTTACACTGCTTCTTTGCTGGAACGTGCTTCTAGCAGCCTGAGTCTGATGCTGCTGCTGCTGAGTGTACCTTGGAGCCTGAACTTGAGGCACTCTGATCTCCTTATGCTCCTGCTCCTGCTGCTGTTGCACCACCCTGGCCACTCTGGAACCACTATCAACCTCATACTCCACCTCCCAGCTAGTCGAGCTGTTAGTCTTCTTCACTGGAGAAGGGTTCTTCCGGTTCGTCTTTGAGTTCTTGTTGATACTGCTCGTCATGCTGGGGTTGTTCAGATTGTACTCGAACCAGCCCGTGTTGATCGTCGAGTACTGAGACTGACTCGTCGTTGATGGAGTCGCTGAAGATCCAGCGGGTTGACTCACCGCTGCACTGCCCTGTTGATGGCTGTAATTAGTCGCGTTGCGTACCACGTCGTGAATCACGCGGTCCAGATCCATCGTGCTCGTGTACTTTCTGCTATTGTTCACTTGCTGCTGCTGCTGTATCGTCTGGTTACTGGGAGGCACACCTAAATTGAGTTGCGGAGTGAACACTGGAGGCGAGGACGCTGCAGCCACCACCTGATGCATCATAGACGTGGCGTGCGCGTGCAGTTGCGTGTTGTACAAATTATGCTGCTGCTGTTGCTGCTGATGGAGCAGCAGTTGATGCTGGTGATGCTGCTGCTGTTGCTGTTGCGCATCCTGCATGATCATGTCTTTCTTGCTACCCTTGCGCTTCTTTCCTGGAGTAGCTGGAGCAAATTGCTGGACAGGTGAAGCAGCAGCAGCAGGTAGTGGTGGTGGTGGAGGTAGTTTCTTCCTCCTCTCAATCACGATCTTCCCGTGCATGGGGTTTTTTTTGATCGTGCAGTCCCCAGTCTCCTCGACCACTTTAGTGGGCGTGCTCCCCCCGAACCCATAGATATCCAGCACTGGCTTCCGAATGATATCGTTGCACTTCCTGTAGATCACGTTCTGCAGCACCTCGATAGTGCGCGTCAACTGCTTGTTCTCGTGCTTCTTCTGCTCGGGGAGCAGGATAATGTCGGGCTCCTTCTTCAGCTTCACCTCCTTCTTGCTAGACTCCAGCACCACCTCAGTCGACTTGCGCTTCACCACTTCCTTCCTATCCTGCACTCTGGCTCGATGGACACTCTCCGTGCTCCTGTTCCGCTGTTCCTGCTGTTGTTGTTTCTTCCTGCTCTTCTGCAACTTCTTCAGCTTGATCTCTTCTTCGTACGGCCTCGGGTCAAAGTCAGGATCCGAGTCAGACAGGATCTCGCACACGCTCGCGCTGCTCGACCCCGAAGGCTTTCGCTTCTTACGCTTTGGAGTCTCGTCCTCCTCCTCATCTACAATCGGCTCACCCGCTTTCGAGTAAAAGTGCTTCAGCACCTCGATCGTGCCTTCGTCTGGTAACTGCTCAAGCGACGAGGACTCTGAGCTCCCGGATGACGAGCTCGTCGACTCGTTCGAGCAACGACGAGATTTCTCGGTACTCGATCCTGCTGCTGTGGCATGGACCATGTGCCTGCGCGGCTGAGAGTGTACAGAGTGAGGTTTTGACGGAGAGGAACATCCTAAAACAATAGTACGCTAAGTTAACATAAAAACAATTAATAATTAAAGTGTTCTAGGTTTGCAGCTCACCACCACCACCGTCTCCATTCTCCTTGGCGGCAGCAGCTGCAGCAGCAGCAGCCTTTTCTTTCTCAATGAGTTTCTCAGTCGCAGCAATTGCCCGTTTCTCGCTCGCCTCCTCCTCCAATTTTTTGCGCAGCGCCTCCGGTCCCGGAGCATACGAGCACTTCCCAGGGTCTTCAGGATGACACCCCCAGTCCTTCCCATTCACCCACAACTCGTACCTACAAACAAAATACCATCAGGATCAATTTATTCTTCAGTCAAGAAGAGTTCAATGCTCCCGCACAACTTACCTGTCAGGCTGGAACCTCTTTACAAACGTGTCCATCTCGATCCTGACCACGTCCTTGTTACACCTGCACTCCACAGCCCGCTTCCCATACTCGACCCATCGGGGCATCGCAAAGTTGGTTGATTCGGCACAGTTGTACCCGTGATTGAACCCGCAGTGGTAGCCATACGGGAAAGTTATCATAAACTCGCCAGCCTCCTGAGTTATCTACGGAAACAATCGACTCAATTATACTCCCTGAATGGAATTTTGTGAGACTCGTCTCTTTACTCACCTTATCGTACGGTATGCTGTACTGCTTCATGATCTGCGGCGAGATCAGAGTCATTTTGTGTCTGAGGAACGCGGGACACTCTTGGGACTGGGCGTTGAAGAAACCTGCGGCGAGGCGCTCCAGTCGGCGACCATGCTCCGGGGGAATCGCGTACCTGAAAGAGTCAGTACTGGTGGGTAAACACACGTTTATCCAAATACCATAATAAAAAGAAACAAAAATCTTTTTGTTTTACCAAGTCTTTGGCTGCCCAAAGTGGAGGTAATTGATGGAGTACAGTTCCTTGTCTTCGGTGTGCCAGCAGAACGTGGTCTTCCACATGCCAAAGTAGAGGTAGGCAGTGTTGACGCCGTCGATTTCAACGCCATAGTCCTGCTCCACGAGATCGAGAATGCTGCCCAGGCAGTTGATGTTCCAGGACTTGACGTCGGGGTCGGTGAGCGTGCCGCTGACGTCCGCTCCGTAGATTGGGCTCCCGTACAGGATATTCTTCCAGTACTTACGCTCCAGGTCTTCATAGTCAAAGTGGCGGGGGGTCTTGTACCTGGATGAATAAAAAACCACACCAATAAAATGCAAAAGGTGGAGGATAAATAAAACGAATATGCCCAAAGACTACACTTACTCTCCCCCTTCGGCCATGCGCCTAAACTCCCCGACGCTGACGCTCCTCTTTTGAATGTTGATCTGCTGGTAGAGCCCCTGCTTGCCAGTGACGATCTGGCAGATTGGCGCAGGAATGATCATCCCATCGATATCCCCGTAGCCCCGCTTCCTCGGCACGTACTCAGGCGGAGGCACCACCTTGGCGATCCCTGCCTTGTGCGCTCCCTGGGACTCCATATACTCGATATACTTTGGGAAGTTGGAAAACTCCTCCAGCGTCGGGCGGAACACCATGATCTTGGGAGGGTTATTGTGACTACTGGTGGTGCTGCTACTACTGCTAGATTTAGACGGGGTGGTGGGAGGTACTGGAGGAGCTGGTGGTGCTGCTGCTGGGGAATCAGCAGTTTCTTCTGAAGATACTGCGGCCGCTACGTTCGCGGCCATAATGTCAATGTTCGTAATCATGCTGTTCCTTATTAGAGCATCATCATGGAGACAGAATAAATAGGATTTTAAAATATCCCGGACACTCAACAATCACTTCTCTCACTAGTCAGTTTTGTTTAAAAAATATTCTGGATAAATAATAATTTAGTCTCGCGATTTAAACTATTTGTTTTTTGAAAACACACACGCAGTTTAGCATGGGCAGGGTGCACTACAACTACTGTCTCTTGTAAACTGCATGTGTTCAAGTTGAATCAATACTAACGCTTAATACATGGGCAGGGTAGGGTCTAGTGCATTCATGTCCTCGTCACGTAGGCCCTTTTCAATGCAGTTTTTTTTTTGTTTTTTGGTGAAAAGTTTGTCCGCGGGATCTAGTGGGCTACGCTGGAAGTTATGCTTTCTCGGAGAAAAGATGGGGGAAGCTAAAAATTTTACATTATTATTATTACTCGTTACGTCATATATATGCATACAAGTTAACTAATTGGGGAGGAACAGAAGCGTGTTTTAGTTAAAGTGCGACTGCATTCAATTTTTTCACAACATGACAAGTTAAATGAATGAATGAGCAACAACAACACCTGTGCTTCTTCTCTGAGATAATAAAATAGGTGGTTTAACTTTAATTCAACTTGGCAATACTAGCACTATAAATATACCAGTTAAAATAGACAGGTTGAAGAAACGACCTCGATGAATTTATATGCTGGTGGATTTCTATACATTTCCTTGCATAAACGCATATACCAACAACTCGTTCATTGATCAGATCAGACCAGATATATGAAGCAGAGATTTTTTTCACACACATTCACTCATCGAAGGTCTCGCTTCCCTTCCGTGTTGAGCAAAAAAATATAATATATACTCTCAACATAATATAGTACGCTTATATATACTCCCTATCCCACTAATGCTGCAACTCTTTAGGCTTTCTCTCTTCACCACCACATACAGTTAATACAGTAACGTATTGCATACGTCAGCCAAACAAAGAACAATTTATAATATTATAATATCGTCACCATAGTAAACGTATAACTTGTTAAATTCTGTCTCAACATAGCACCATATATTATATTCCCCTGCTTCCTGACCTGAGTGTGCCCAACACACAGTTTGCCTATCCTCAGCATACAAAATTAATTGTGCAAAAAAGAACCACTCTTTTTCTATTATTATTATTATTGTTCGTTCGTTCTCTCTTTCTCTGCTCACTCGCTCACCACCACCACCAGATAAATCAAAATAATAAAAAAAATATTTAATTAAATCCACTGTTGTTCCGCTGTTCAACTAGAAGAGATTAAAAATTAAACAACCCTCACTTTGTTTAACTTGTGGAACCACCACCAGTGCTCACTCCAACTTTCTCTCTGTCTCTCAGCTGATTGATTCCAGGTGTTTCCCAACGTCCGAAACTCAAAAGCCCAGTCAGTTCCTCCTCTCTCTCTCGTGCTTAACTTGGTAGTAGTGCGATATAAATGATGGCAATTATCAGCAACACCACCACAAGCTCATCATCTGCCAACAACACCAAATCAACCAAGCACGTAGGAAGCTCAGCGTCGTCGTCGTCCACCTGCTCCTCATCCACCTCCTCTTCGTCAGTAATCATCATGCACGAGGACGAGAACGTGTCGTGTCCGCTCTGCATGGAGAACCTTGACATTGACGATAGGTCGTTCTACCCATGCACCTGCGGATACCAGGTCACCACCACCACCTGACTCCAATAATCTACACTTTAGCGTAGTCTAAACCTGAGTATGTATATTATTTGCTCACACAGATCTGCCGTTTCTGCTGGCACCGCATCCGTTCAGAGTCGGACGACCAGAACGGACTGTGTCCCGCCTGCCGGAAGCAGTACTCTGAGAACCCAGCCACGTTCAAACCGCTGACTTCCGAGGACATCCAAAAGCTGAAGATCCAGAAGCGCCAGAAGGACCAGCAGCAGAAGAAGCAGCAAAAGTCGGAGAACGGGGGCAAGCGCCACCTCGCTGACCTCCGAGTGGTGCAGAAGAACCTGGTGTTTGTGGTCGGAATCAGCCCCAGGATCGCTGACCCCGACGTGCTCAAGAAGAACGAGTTCTTTGGCAAGTTTGGCAAGATTCACAAGGTCGTGGTCAACCCCTGCCTCCAACAGGTATACAAGTAAAATTCCGCAACTGTATCACCACAACTAAGTAAAATGTCTCTGAAAAAAAATATAACCAAATTCTGCAGGGCTCGACCGCGTCAGCGTATATCACGTACGTGAGGTCAGAGGACGCATTGCGCGCGATCCAGTCAGTGAACAACATTGCATTCGACGGGAAAACGATAAAAGTCTCGCTCGGCACCACCAAGTACTGCTCCCACTTTATGCGCAACCAGACCTGTCCCAAATCGGAATGCATGTACCTCCACTACTACGGAGACGCCGAGGCGAGCTTCACCAAGGAGGACATGCAGGCCGGGAAGCACCAGGAGTACGAGAAGAAACTCCTCGACGAGTTCAACACTCACCAGCATAACAACAACAATAATAACGAGACCTCATTGACTTCGACCACTTCCAACAACTCCAGTTCCTCCACGAGCAAGCCAACCAGTAGTTCCAGTAGTAGTAGCAGTAGTAAAAGGGCTAGCAACTCCACTACCACCAACGGGTCAAGTATACAGCAAGGAGTCTCGTACAGGTCTGTCAGGTTCAAACATAAACTCATTCCATTTTGTTACATCCTCTTTGCTAATTGGGTTCCTTTCCCCTCCAGCACAAAATTGCTCGTCAACAGCACACAACAACAGCAGGCAGGTTCCTCGACGCAGTCCCCTCCTCCCCCGGCAGCACCTCCCCAGCAGCAGCAGCCACTCCCGACCCCGTCAGTCACACAGAAACCACAAGTATCAGAACATAACGACACACCTCCACACTCCCCTCCAACCCCTTCATCTTCATCCTCCTCCTCCTCCACAAGTCAGCACGCGCAAGAAGAGCTCGATGAACTGGACGATGCTTCGCTGCAACAGCAAAGACCCTCCACGTTACTCCAACCTAACAACAACGCTCGCTCCTCCTCCCCAGACTCGCTGAGCTCGTCGGAAGAGGACGACTACGCGACGCCAGCCACATCCACAGAGAAACTGAACACGACACTGCTGGACTACACGCTAGCAACACCATCATCATCGTGCCGGACTAGCAACTACATGCTGGAGGACATTGACGACGCTGCTGCAACTTCGCAGTCAAACACGCTGGACCTGGACTTTGACCCGTTCCACGAGACTCAGAAGGCGTTCGAGCAGATCATCAACGAGCAGGTGCAGGGAGTCAGCAGCGATACTTCAGAGTCAAGCAGCCTGCTGCGCAGGTTCATCCAGCCAAAGAACAACAGCTCGAATAACGACGACGCCACTGCTGCTGCTGCTGCCACCACCACCACCACTAGCAGTACTAACCATACAGACAGATTCAACTCGCTGATGGGTAAGTTTGTTGTACAAGAAGTTGATCAAAGTGGCATTGCTTATTATCATGGAATATTCTTTTAGGCTTCCAGCATCACACGCCACAACAGCCACAGCACTTGCAGCACCTCCAGACCCCACGACACCAGTTACTCCCTCTTCACCACCACCACCAGCAGCAGCAATCCCACCACCACAATGTCCCGCATCATATCCCCCAGCAGCAGCAGCAACAACAACCATACAATCAGCCAACCAGCAACAACAGCACGCTGCTGGACTTTTTCTCGACCTACAACTCGTACAAGTCTCAGACTTCCCAGTCGATCCCACCCCCTCCGGGCTTCTCCTCCCACCAGCAGGACAAGAGAGGAGGAGGAGGGTTGAACGGAGTAGTAGTTGGAGCACCACCTCAACAGTCTCACCACGCCCACTGGATGGACGAAGTAGCACCCCCTCCATCCACAACTACAGCCACAGCTGCAGACTGGATGAGCCTAGACCCAGCGATCATTTTCAGTAAAACCTCAAACGACCGCGTGAACAAACCAGTGTTTTTAGATCAGCAGAGCGCATTGCATGCGGTGTTTGGAGGGATGCATCTCGGTGGTGGAAATAGCGAACGGGCGTTTAACAATTCTGGCAGTCAGCAGCAGCAGAACCATCAAGTGTTTTGCCAGCAGAACGGGATCGTCCCTCCACACACGTTGCTAAGGTGAGGTTCAAATTGGAAAGTAATTGTGTTATACCCTGAGCCTTAAAAAATTTTCCTTTGAAATAAAATTGCAAGTCCCCATGACAACTCTGGCTATATAACAGATCATTGAAAAGAACAAATTTGACTGAGAGAAAT
Source organism: Lepidocyrtinus dapeste (assembly GCA_036850885.1). Taxonomy (NCBI): domain Eukaryota; kingdom Metazoa; phylum Arthropoda; class Collembola; order Entomobryomorpha; family Entomobryidae; genus Lepidocyrtinus; species Lepidocyrtinus dapeste. The sequence continues at coordinate 4,196 of JAANSQ010000906.1, read as the reverse complement.
TTTATGTTTGTTTTGTAACTGGTTGATGGATATAGACCGACCCCAACATCAGCCCCCCTGACCTCCCCCACATCAACCTCTCAGTCCTACCCGTTCAACAACGGTCTCCAGAGTTATTTCCCCCAACAACAACAACGCACTACTAGCTCTACCGCAAGTTACTTCCCCCAGCAGCAGCAGCCAAGGTTTTATCCCCAGCAGAATCAAGTCCCGCAGCAGACTGCCCCCAACTCGGTAGTAACGCCACCGCCTCCAGGGTTCGGTGGACTGGTTAGCAACAATTACAAGCAGTTTCATCAGCAGTTCCACGTTCAGCAGGCACAACAACAGATGCAACAGAGTGCCACTCCAGGAAACAGTTTCTTTCCATTTTAAAACGGATTGTTTTTTTATTAAGCATAATAATAATTCTCTGATTCAGCATATAGATGTGTATGCACATACCCACACCTCATTCTTTTTCTGTATAATAAACTTGACACGTGTTCGTGTGTGTGTGGTCTTTTTTTTGGGTTAAGAAATAAATTTAGCAGCAGCATAATATACAACTATAATTAACTTTATTTATTATTACTCAACTAATTTACAAACGAGAATTCACACTACATCCATAAGTTGACTCGAAAAAAAAACTATCTCACTTGAGGAACTTGAACAGGTTCTTCGCCGCCTGCAACCACAACAAGCAATGAATGCATTGAAGCAATGAAATAAATTTACTTTTAATTCAATTAACTTACGCAGTGATCAACGCAGTGGAAGTAGTCGATGACCTCCTCCACGCAAGTCTCCGCTGTCTTGGTCTTGGAGTTGACCCGGTCGTTGCAAGTGTTCAGCTTGTCCAGCATCTCGGTACACTTTTTCTGCGCCCGGCACTCGTCCCTCAGCTTCTCGTACGGGTCCTGTCCAACCCAGAGAATATTTTGTAATCATCCTGTAATTAATTAATACTGGTAATTTCACTGATCCTACACTTACCACCAATTCCTCCTCTTCCTCAGGCTCGGCCGCTGCGGCAATCTCCTTTTCAGACATGGTTGATTGTTGTTCGGATTATTTCCACGGAACAATTCTCTCTTCAGTGCTTTTAAAATGGAACTTGCTTAAACGCACCTGCATGAACATATAAGCATCCCGTGTGTATAAAAACATCTGCATTTATTTAGGTTCAGGAGTTTTGGTAGTGGTACGTGAATCTCCCGCTAGATGTCTCCTTGTAGCTCCTATGGGAACAAAGGAAGTTTAACCTATTCCATCCAAATCCAAAGGTGCTCGTGCTATAATAACAAACCATACAGATCAAAATAAATTAACCACTTTGTCATGTAACTCATCATCAGAAGAGACAAGAACGCATATATATAGGATGTGAAATGTCAAGGAGCGCTCTTCCCTAGAGAAAAAACCCCCACGTTTTCCGCTGTATCAAAGCAATAAAATTAATTGTTCTGTCGCATGAACACAAATTCACGCTAATTAATCACTTGCATCCGGGAAACTTCAACGGGCTGCTAATCTTCCCACCATTTAGTCATCTACATCAATTTTCATATCACACAGAAAAAAAAATCAGGTCAGGCAAGTATAGAATCTCTGTAGAAAAGAAGAAAAAACTTTCTCTCGTTCTAAGGCTCTCAAGTGGTTTCAAAAGAGGGGGCAGACACTAACCAGGTTACGATATAATTCCTCAAAGTAATTTCACCAATTTCTGCTTGTGGCTTCAGTTTTCACTCCAGGTAGGGGCAACATGAGAAATTTAACTCCCCGTTTAATCGTTCCTTCCTCATTGCACTACCCCGTTGTTACCAGTATCCACACACCTGACCACATTATAGCAACTCCACGTATATATATACCGGTTTACCTTTATTACAATGGCTCTCTCGTACCTGTAATTTTCGAAAAGGATTCACCTGTGTGTACATTCCTCCTTAATTCTTCTTCTTCTTCTTCTTGTTGCTAATATAGGGCAAAAAAAGGAGTCTGTGTGTGAGTGACGTACCCAATATAATATCTGTTCTTTATGTGCCAAAATAGAGAGAGAGCTTTTCAGAGAGAGAGAGTGTGTGTCTGTGTGTTCTCTTTTTGTTCTCTATCTATAGTAGCTGCAGTAGTGTAAGTGTAGTAGTTTAGTTTTCATGAATTTTTTAAAATCCTTTGGTACAGGTGGAGGTACATACTTGAACACTGCTGCTGCTCACACCAACCAACACTACTGCCTTAATTAAACTTTTTATCGTCATTATTATTAGTTAGTTTAAATGTAGTGATAGTTCGGTAGTTTTACTCTCTGAAAATCATGGATTACATACTCGCCCCCGTGCGGTACTACCAATGGCTCATGAATGACATGAGAGGTAAACTAGCAATTAATTTTTTTTTAGACATGATCACATAAATACGTGCTACTATAATTTTACAAAAATTATATAAATCTCTCTAATGTAGATCCCAGGGTGGACTCTTGGGCGCTAATGTCCTCGCCGTTCCCTACTCTCGCTATCTGCTTGACTTATGTGTGGATCGTGAAGAAGCTGGGCCCTGCGCTGATGCGCAACCGCGAGCCATTCCAGCTACGGAACACCCTGGTCGTGTACAACGGGATCCAAGTGCTTTTCTCTGCGTGGCTGTTCTACGAGTACGGGAGGGGTGGCTGGTTCAACGGGTACAGCTACAAGTGCCAGCCAGTGGACTACAGCTACAGTCCCATGGCGCTTCGCATGGCCAACGTCTGCTGGTGGTACTACTTCAGCAAGTTCACCGAGTTCTTTGATACGGTCCGTATATTTTTCCATGGAAACTATCAAAATTATTTTACCATAGTGATAACTAGCATCAAATGGTTTCTCTCTTCGTTACAGTTCTTCTTTGTGTTGCGGAAAAAGTTCAACCACGTGAGTTCCCTGCACGTGATCCACCACGGGATCATGCCAATGTCAGTATGGTTCGGGGTCAAGTTCACCCCAGGGGGACAGTCTACGTTCTTCTGCCTGCTGAACACGTTCGTGCACATCATCATGTACTTCTACTATATGGTAGCGGCGATGGGACCCCAGTACCAAAAGTACCTCTGGTGGAAGAAGCACCTGACTACCCTCCAGATCGTCCAGTTTGTGGGTATCGCCACCCACTCGTTCCAGCTCCTCTTCATCGAATGCCAGTACCCCAAAGCGTTCGTCTGGTGGATAGGGTGTCACGGGCTGTTGTTCCTCGTGCTCTTCTCCAAGTTCTACCGTGTCACGTACTTGGAGCGGAAACGGAGGATGGAAGAGGCCAAACTGAAGAGGAGGCAGGAGCAGGAAGCTATGGACGGGAACAACAACGTCGAGGACGAGCCGGTGGCCAAGAAAATGGAATGATCAAAAGCGTGTGTAAATTAAATTGGCCTTTGGGGTGTTTGCAATATCTTTTGCTCAAGAACACACACACGCACACACTTTAAACTTTATCTTCTTAAATATCGAGCTATAATATTAGGTTAATTATAGAGCAACATGGCCAGAGAACACTTTCTAGTATTTAAGCTGTGAAGTAACTTTTTCCCTCCATTTCTTTATCCACACACATTCCACTTTTGCTAATTTTAATTGGGTAGTTATATAAGAACAAGCCTGCCTGCCACATTTATACATTCCAGGGGAACTATATTTGTATGCACCCACCAGCAGCTTAAAAAAATTTTACTTTGGGGACCAAAAAACTTAAACCTGATAGAACGCGACAATTAAATTCATATACGTACAAGTAAGAACAATGAGAACAAAGTGGAGCCCGGACCAAGTGTAATTATCCTGCCAACTTTTTTAATTTTAAAGTTTTATTATTTTGTTATGACTTGAATATTTATGCGTGTTTGAGTATTTATAAATATTGTGTGTTGTTGATTACTTAAATAAATTCTAATGGAATTTTGAAAATAAGTTGAGACAGTTTCACAGTTTCCATGGTGATTAAAAAATTAAACATTGTGGTTGCTAGAGGGACTAGTTTTTAAGATTCATGCATTTTTTAGCAAGTTGCTATGGTATTTTTCTTTGTTCAATTGGCGTCTTCGGCAAATATTTAGAGAAATTACATGGAGTTCTCCTCATGTTACAGTTGAGGGCACAAACTCTGGTCAGGAAGGCGTCAAAACTTTTTTTGTCGAGAATCCACACCAAAACCACCCAACTATATGTAATCGAGGTCGCTGATTA
>JAANSQ010000905.1:0-18165 GCA_036850885.1 Lepidocyrtinus dapeste | reverse complement strand
TTAGTTTTATATCGGCCTATTCTCCTGTTAAACTGAAGATTACTTTTGGATTTAAAAGTGTTTAAAAAGTCATATGCAGCTAGACTCTTTTTAGAAAGGTACCGCTCCAAGTTTTTGCGACCAGTCGAACCCAAATATTAATACTCTTAAATGTCAAATCAAACTCTCGTTCAATAAAGTTGGCATTAAGCATGCACTCGATGTTGTTTGTTTTTGTCAGAATCAACTTTTTTATCGATCTAAATTACTGTTCATATTTGTTCCCATTAATCCAAAAATGAACTCAACTTGGACCCAACCATACGCTTACTCTAGGCAAATTTAACTGTTGTTGTGTGTTCAGGTAATTATTATGTTTAATACGACTAATTTGATGAACAACATGATTTGCTTATCAGAGCATCTATGTATAAGAATGACTCATGATTATGAATTTAAATCCATCCACGAAAAATTTGTAACTGCAAAAATGCTTCATTGCCATAATTTACTATACTATTAAGATCAAATTTGCTTGACGTTCTTAGGTCATATTCCTAATTTGCTTGACGATAGCGATCCAACATGGTTCCACATTTCAATTGACATGGTGGTAACGAATTGAGCCATTTATTTTAGGATTCGAATTTTTTCTCTATCCATTTTCTCTCACTGCTCATTTATAAAAGGAGACTATTAGTAAAATGTAAAACCACTTTGACAGTGGCACCAAGACCGTATGCAAATAGAACTAGATAGAGCCATAACAAGCGAGAAAGGGCCTAAATTTGAGCAAGTATAAGTAGGTGCATACATATTACACACAATCATCATTATATATTATTCATCTCTATAAAAAGGCAGGATTTACAAACAATATCAGATTTCATATAATTAAGCATTTTCCCTAAGAGATTATTCGCATTGGCATGATTATGATTTGAATTTGTTAGTTTAGCGTTGCGAGTCACAGCCACCGAAACATTTTCAGATCCCACTCATTGTCTAGCTTCCATCTCATCTCCCCTTTTTAAATAAAATGATTATAAATTACACACCTGCACCTTTTACTCGGCATCAAGTACATATTATTTTATGGCGAATAATACCTTAAAAAGGTGAGATATGCTACGTAATCAGAAGGAGAATCACGATGCAAATGTGATGCAGTAGCAGGCCATGTAATGCAATTCACTTTGCTGACTTTCAGTCAAGTCGGGTAAAAGCTAAAAAAGAACTTCTTGTGAAAACAAGAAAGGGAGGAAAACGTCTCTGCTCAGTAATTTGTACAAAGGATTTATGCTTCATAGCCTGTTGCCTTACTATAACTGGATCCAAAAGGCAATCCACAAGGTAGGATTCATCGGAGTGCCCAGAAGAAGCAACAAGAAAAGAGGTAAGGTAATGTTTACGGACGGATGAGTGTTTCAAGCCTTCTACTTTGCAAACGAACGTCTAAAAATTGCATAGGAATCTGCAGCTGTAGACCAAAATGTTAAACTAAAATGCATAATGTGTATGCTGTACGGGAATTTTTTTTCACCGAGAAGAAGAGAAGACTGTACATCGTAAAGTACCCGATCGTGATCATGAAAAAAATGAATCTTTTTTCAGGTTGATATAAACAGAACACATCACATGAAAAACTGTTTCTCTTCTTATGGGAAAGCGCTACCGATTTATTCTTAATATTTTATTTTCCGTTTTTGCACTTTTTTACTTTTATATATTGTCTTTTTGGTGTCCTACAAATCGAAAGAAAATGTTTTAGTGTCAATGTCTCTCAAACGCATCAACTCTATTAGGCTTAGAAGCGATTAGGTTTGGGAGGGGAAAGAAGGGCAGCTAAAATCGCTTCAAGTATTAATAGTTTTTTTTAGATTTAAAGAAAAAATATGGCAGATAGTAGCAATAATGATCTCCGAAATGGGAATGATAAAGGGAGTTTGGAAGACTCCAGTGGTGGTGTGGATAAGCAGCATCAAAATCACTGTGATAAATGTATAAGTCCCGTGCGTTGCGCCAAGTTCAGGAGTCTTCACAAGAATGACCCTAAAATCGGCCTGATTACTTGTCCCATAATTAATTGCCCGAGTAAATGTGGTATGCAGCTTCATGAATGTAAGAAAGAAGAGCATGAGAACGTTTGTCAGAGAGCTAGGGTCTCATGCATTAATAAGGAGTACGGTTGTCCCTGGACTATGTTGAGGGAGCAATTGGGGAGACACTTGGCAAGTTGCCCAGCTAGGTAAAAAAACTGAATCAGTGGATTTATATTATAGTGAAAAATTTAATTTCCTATGGGTAATTTGTTTTGTGCAGCGTTGTGGTCTGTACGATGGAATGGAATCGTTGGCCTTTGCCTCCCGGAAAGTGTCATCCTTTCGCAATGGATCCAGATCATTTAGGTAATTTCTTAAGAGAGATCAATTTTAGAAAACTCATAGTGCTTTGCTAAATAAATCTGATTTTTTAGATGTAAGCGCAACTATCTTGGATCAGCAAACGATTAAAACATGGAAAGATACGATTCCCTCCTCTTTAAAAAATACTTTGAAGACTTATATGAACGAGCGACATCCAGTGATGCCGCTTGGCGTGTCAGGGCATCGAATACCTCAATGCATAATTGACGCTAAGTATTTAGGGGACCCAGATGAAATCTCTGAGAGCCCAGACACTACTGAACATGACGAAAGCTCTGACTCTCCATGGGGCTCGAAAAAAGCCCCTCCGGGGTTACAAGAATCAGTCTGTCATAAGCTAAAAGCTTTAAATTTTGACAATAACAACGTGAGCAAAACATGTCCCGCTAGGATTGTTAACGAACTACCGAAAGCTCAAGAACTTTGGAAATCTGGAGGAGGGGAAGAAAATAATAATATCCAACACGAAGATGACTTAGATGATGGCTCAATCTCATCTGCGGATCTACAAAGCTGTGATAATGATGGTTGGGAATGTGATCTCTCGGAATGTCTAAAAGGATACGATACTCCAGAGGTCATGAAGCAAAAGTCTAGTAACAAGAAGGAGCATCTACTCAACCTAACGGTGGAAGTCATTTCGAAGTACCAGTGTAAGCCGAACTCCATGTATTCGTTCATCTGCGCCAGAGAATTTAGGAGAGATGAACTGGCCGGCCATTTTAAACATTTTCATACAGAAATTCACACGCAGCTTAATGGCTGGCTTTTTCAACGGTGCCCAATGGCAAATTTAGGATGCTCATTTGGGATTCATAGACTATTTCCGGTAGATCAACAACATCGAATTGTGTTCAGCAATGCACTCTCCACCTTCAGCTATTCAAAAATTGACTCCCCCGCTACTCCACAAAACGAAGCAGATGTGGAAAATAAAGGTTTAAAAACCCTCATGAATCTTCCTTTTGAACTTCTTGTTCACGTAACGAAATTTCTCGATCCTTTAAGGTAGAACTATGTAACTTTCACATTGGTCACATTCAATACTTATTTGGCTACATGAATTAATTTAAAAAAAAATCCTAGTCTGAACTCACTGGCTCAAGTCAATGCTTTATTCGAAGACGTTTGCCGCGATAGACTAATGCACCGTGGGATTGTAGTGCTTCATTGGGAGAAAGCTTCGGATAAACCTGGATGGATCGTTAAGGAACATGTAAGTTATATCATTACCCGAAGCGTTTTTTTATTCTGACATAGTCAAATTGACAAAATGATCCTCTCCGATTTGCAGAAATGGATGTATACAGTCTCATTCTCTCCAATCAAAACTTGGGTGCTTGGAGATATCAGTCGCATGGCCAATCATATGAAAGTATGCCCTTGTTATGAGAGGTAATGATAATGATTCTACTAAACAAAAGTTATCAAATCCCATTTGAGTTTTTACAACATTTTATCAAATAATTCCAGAAACATTCCAAGTCGTCCATTTGCGTACACTAATCCAATGGAGGAAGCTCCCAAGCAGGACAATCATAAAAAGGCTTTGTGATACTTTGTAAATGAAAATGATGAAATTCTTATTATGAATTATCTAAACTAAAGGTGCAATCAACTTTGTTGTGAATCATCATCATGAACCCGAGTGCTTCTCACATTCTCGTAACCGAAACAATCAGGCAAATCCTTGACAAATAACTTATTACGAAATTATTAACGCTGTATTACTTACATTGTTGTATTGCGTCCTGCAATCTCGAAGCAGATGCTTTAGAAAATAAATAATTAGTTGATTTATAAGTATTCTACCAGTTTCCTTTTTATTTGCGCACGATTCCAGTGGTTCATTGTACTAAGGTTTTGTAAATGAAGCACATTTCTACCTATATTTTTATTCATCAATCATTTTCACCATTTTCTGAACACAACACCAATTACATAACTGATAAGATCGGCTAATATTTATCAAAAAATTATTAAATCAACGTCTACGTCTACTTTTACCTTTTCATTAAATTAGTAAAGATAACGGGGCTACATTGAGATTGGCTAGGCTAAATTCAGACTACGACTAGCACATTACATTTCATGGAGGAAAGGTCAGGAAGGAGTAAATTATGTTTGATTCGATTCTAAGAACATTGTCTACATGATTGCTTTAAGTGAACAAGGATTAAAAATAAAATACTTACTTTTCGAGTACGAATAAATACGTAAGAATAACAAGAAACATGAACGCATGTACTCCTGCCGCGCTAACTATTCAGTAATTATTATTAAATGCATTACAATGTATGAAATGATTTGTAAAAGTTAAAATGAGACGAAAAAATGAAATAAGGTCAAGTCCAAGAAAAAACTACGTTTGTGCTTATGTAACTGGCTCTGTAAAAGTTTACTCAGATTTAGTGTGTTTGGCATTAGCATTGGCGGAGGCTTTCCTGTTCTTCTCTTTCTCCGCTAAGGCTTTCTTTAACTCCGCGTGGAGGTTATTTAAATCAAAAGTGTTGATCACATTTTCTTTATTGAAGTGAAATTTAGCGAGCTTTCCGTTGTTATCAACCAATGGTCGGTACGTGTAAGGGTTACCTTCCTTGAAGAGCATTAGAGTAGGTAGCTGCTTTGACAAGGGTGAGTCAGAGATTCTAAAGTCAGCAGCAATGTCTGGAAAACGCCCTACGTCCACTTTGCCAAATTTAAAGTTTTCCAGGGTGTACCTTCAAATATTAAAAGATTAATTACTATTTATGAATTTAAAGGCTGAATGTAATGTATATATTTTACTTTTCTGATAGTTCTGCAAAGACCGGGGCAAAGTTCACGCAGGATGGGTTCCAGGCTGTGTAGAACTCTATGAACCAAATGGTTTTCTTCTCCCGAGCTATCTCTTCTCTGAAGGTCTTTTGGTCCCGGAAGTACAAGATTTTCTGGGGACCAGAATAGGTAGGCTGAGGAAGTAGTAATCCTTGCACTGAAAAATAGCATTAGGCAAAATTAATTATTCAAGAGAGCTGCGTAAATTTTGAAATCCATGTTGGCTCACTCAGAAACAAGAGGAAGAATACGAGACCATAAGGCTTGTAAGTGAAGAACCACAGAACCGTGTTAGCCACTTTGCAGTATACGAAGGCATTGCTCAAATACGAGACCAATGATAAGGAACCTGTCTTCCTCGCTCTGATCATGACGATCATCAGAAGGAAGAATAAAATCTCCGTTTCCCTCATTTCGAATGAGCAGTCTCCAGCGAATACAACGTTACATACTGGTGGAATGAGTTTGCACATGAGGAAGGAAAGGCTCAATATAAGATTGATGATATAGTAAGGATGAAGTAGTGTCTTCAATTCTTCAACCGTGACTAAACCCATAATGAGAACGGTACCGATGAACACTTAAAAACACAAAATAACTAAGGTGCGCTTCGACGCAGCTCCGGTATAATTTTTTGTAAAAACGTCTTTGTACATGTATTCTAATTTGGGGCAAGACACTATTACTTTTTTAAACAATCGGGGTCAGCCACTAAATTCCATGGACAAAGTTTCCTTAGAAATTACGTTTACTATACTAGCTTAGTAAAATCCAAATCGAACTCGAAGGTACTATTTACTATTTAGTTTTACTCTCACCGGTCAAACCAATTGATTGTTGTGATAATTTGACTCTCAAATCGATTCAGAATATTTATTTTTCCTCCAATAAAAAGTATTGGATTAGAATAACAATTGTAAATTATTCATGAAGACTGACTTCGGTAAAGCACGTGTAATAGTACGTAGCTGTATTTAGGGCTACAGTTGACTGACTATAATATACAAGGAGGAGTTTAAAAAGTTGATCCCGTAGTATTGGGCTCGTTGGAAGATTTTTCTCCAGAATAATATTATTGTTTTTCAAGCTCGCGCAACATTTCACGTTACCCAACTCCCACATGAAAAATCTTATAAAGATAAAGTGAGAAAATAAGAGAAAAGGTGAGAGGAGACAAAGGCTACGTACAATTCATTATCAAGAAGCATTTTCATGGTTAGAGTTTTCTTTTACCAGCCAAAGTGCTTATTTCGGGATTCGATTTGGCAAGTTAATGATTTGTATCTGTAATATAGACTTAATTACTTCAATATAATTTAGTTTTCTTTATCTTTAGTCTTCTGTAAAAGTCTTAAGCTTCTTTTGGCGTCTGTTGTGGAGTAAGTACGAGAGGAATTTTCAGGATAAAATTTGGATTTAGGATGTAGTGTAATAACAGCTCTGCAATGAAAGCAGTTTTATGAAAAAAAAACTTCATGTAAGCTTCGCCTTGTAATGTTTTTCTTCCGAAATTCTCCATATTCTTTAGGCATGTCACACTTGTGTAAAAGATTCTACTGATCGATAATATACGATTCTACAAGAAAACTGATTTGATTAGATACATGCTGAGAAGCAGTAAATCTTTTGGGTTATTACTTTTTCACTCGGGGGTTGCTTTTATTTTGATGGGATTTGTGTACACGAATCTACCACAAGCCGTTAGCGGGAAGGAGAAAAGGCTAAGATGTATGTAAGGATTACTTTCTCACCTTCTAGTTCCTTCTCATAATTTAGAGTTCCTCATTACAAAGGTACTTTTCTGTGGAACTGGGTCGGTTTCAAATAGCCTTAAGTGCATTTATGTATGTATGTATGTTTCTATGTACATTAATAAAAGTTTGTTGCGTCACTTGAAGAAGGAACGTAAACAGTTTGCAACTAAAATACCGGGGCAAACTAATATTTATTGTTGACCGAAAGATGCTTGCTTATCCGTTTACATCGAGAAAAAAAGACCTATGACCAGGGTTCTTCATTTAACCTATATTTCCCATTTACTGACGGTTAAAAACATTTTGCTCCAATACCGTTTTTCAATCTAGATCAATGCTTATAAAGCACTCTTCGAATTTGGAGTGGAAACAACATCATTTTCTTCCGGGTAGGTAAAAGCTGCGCATTCTGTTGGAGATTAATGCGTTCCGTAAAAAGTGTACACTAAGGTGAAATTTAGATTCTATGTATCGGATTTTATTTCCCACCAAGAGACTATAAAGGGATATGCAATGTGGACATATCTCTTTAAGATCCTTATCACTTTGTAAAAGTTTTTTTTTTCGTTTTACCCATATCATGATTCCCTTGGCTAGCCTTTTGCTGCTTTGCACAGACCATAAAGAGTAAAAACTTTCTCATGCTTTCTCTTACATATGTGGGTCCAATTTTATCCCACTTTCTCTTTGACTCCTCAAGCAAGTCTCAAGCGAGTGGGAAAAAGTTTGCTCTACTTCTTTGCTTTCTCTTTCTATTCCTATAGCCACATCAATACTGAGGACATGCTAAGAGCTATAGTTTATTGTCTTCGCTTTTTCCCGTGGTAACTTTCTCCTACGAGTTGGTTCGGTTCATTTTCTCTCTGCTTTCTCCATTGTCTGCTATATTTGCGATACTAGGCTGAGCATTCTTCGGAGCGTGCCCGCTCTTACTTCTCCTTCGCCGTTCACATGGTAAAAAACACACGAAAAGGAGAAGAGAGCGCCGATCGAGCCAACAGCAAAAAATATATTGAATTTAAACATGTGAAAGCTGGCAAAAGGAGGTAGAGAAGGGCTAGCTTCGGTTCAGCCACCAGTTATCATCCTTCTCGTACGTTAGTGCAATAAACATTTTGACACATCTCTAAACTATCAAACTATAGTACAAGTTGACTTCAAGGAAAAGTGATTCTCATCTAAAACATGCATCGCATAAAATTACGTCATAGTGCCATATCATAACAATTAAAGAAACACAGGTGTTTCTCCAAATCAATAAGCAATTTTGTTGAAGTCACGGAATTCCACAAAAAGGGAAAACAGTGAGTGTATACGCTCAATGGATTTGACGGTGCAATAGTATTTCTGTTAGAAGGGGAACGTAACAAAAATGCGTTTGTTTGCTTTGCGAATCCTCCAAGTAAAAATATAAATCAATTTTACGGACAAGGTCTTCCTCGCTATATGGGATTTGGGAAAACTACACATGAATAAATATTGAATGAAGATGAGTTCGATCTCTGCTCTATAAGATCAGTCATGAAAAGCCTTGTTTAACACGTAACAAGCTCCACGTGAGTGCTTTTTATCTACTCATCCAACTAACAATGACAAAAGGTTGTAGATCTCCACAGCTAGTTACGTTTTGCAAACAAACCAGAGAGCTTTGCGAGGGCGGATGAGCCAATGTTTCAATTTCCTATAGCGGCTCATCACTCAAAATTCAAAAATGATCTTTCATACAAATGTGCATAGTTTCTCAAATTGTTGGTAATTTTTTAGGAGAGAGGTTTTTGACTTGTACTGAACCGTAAATTGAGAACATCTTTTAACACATTGTTTCGGTTAATGGTTGTGAATAAAGGTGATTTCTAAATAATGACTTGTTTTTTCACTTCTAAATTAAACATTTCCTAAGACTTTTTAAACTTTACTCAAATGAGAATGACAAAGGGGTAAAGTGAGGAATGATGGCGAAGCTCAATCATCAGCTAAGGAATGGCACCCATAGTCTAGCCCTACCCAAAAGACTGCTGATAAACCATAACTTCGCCTTTGTTGAGCGGAACAGCACTTTCTCGGAGAAAAAGGCTGAAGAGAATGATGGGATTGATAAGTTAAATCCTGTACAACTGACAAAGTTAAATAGACAAGTTGATGATGGGGCAAGGTCAACCATATTGGCATCATATTCAGACAAACTTAATGCAATAACAACTGGATCCATGTCAAACAACGAAGGAGCTTCTACTGGGAAATCAACTGTATCAATAGCTTTCTCAAGCCCAAACGACCCAGTAACCCATTCCCTTACAACTTCCTCTTCCGGATGGGATGCTGGTAGGATGTCAATGTGGGACAACAACAACGAGCTGAGCAATGATGGAACAAGGAAAGAAGAGAAACAAAATAACATGGTCTCGCTTTGGACTCGCTTCGGTGGTGCGTACACTACAGAAACAACGCTGAGAATGGGAGCGAGTAAAAGAAGACGTAGTAGAACAAGCAGTAATTTCCCAATTTCAACAGCAGGGTCCTCTCCTCCATCATCGTCGTTATCAACATCTCTGAACTTGGCAAGTTTTTCACCTGTACCTTTCCCGGATGATTCAGGATCAGGAATTGTACGAGACAAGGCAGCAGTAAGAATGGAAATGAGCGGTTCTGCTTTTGAAGGAGAAAGCAGTGAGTACGTGATCCCGTCAGTATTAGCCACTGAGGATGATGGGACTACTGTTGCTGTAAGCAAAAGGCTTTTGGACATTCACCAAATTTCCAGCCGTCTACATCGATCCTTTCCCTGGGAGGGGCTAGGTCTAGACAATAATAATTCTACAACAGGCAGTATTGGAAGAATTTTCACTAGCAGAATTGGATTCGATCCTGCTTCAACCCCGCACACTATCCTCTTCTCGTCTTTGTACGTTGTTCCGTTGATTCTGGTGAGTTTTTTCGTACTCCAAAATGGTCTCATCAATGAAATAATACATAATCCTAAATCCTAATGCATTCTTTCATACAGACCAAACTGTAGTTGATAAGATAAGAAAGCCATTCAATAAATTATACATAGATGCTTTTTGTTTTGTTGGAATACTATAGATAATATGAATTGCTGCTTCGGGCTACAGAATGGCTTAATGATTAGCAAATTAATTACAGTCAAAGACCTGACAGCTACAAATGGAAATATTTCCGTCACGGCTGGAGGTTCCATATTTAGCTCTCTTCGAATTTGACTGACTTCTTCCACTTACTTTAAATTGAAAATTTAGATTTATTCCTGATTCATGTTAAGATTCTCAAAAGTGCTGACTCCAAAAGATGGCAAATTAATGATGCCCAAAAGCACGTTTCGCTTGCGTGTCTACTTTTGAAAGCAGAAAAATGATGAGAAACATAAATCTTTTTAAACGCGATCACTGAATCACTGAGATTTAAAAATCTTTGCGGTAGCGTGCTTTCTCTAGCTTCAGCATCACGAAAAACAGGTCGAGAGGTGTGCACAGGCCATAAAAGATTTATTAATTGCATGTGCGTGAGTTTTGACGAATAGAGTAATGGTCCATAACCGTTTTTATTCCTTTTTGGATGCTCTAGAATACCTTAAATGCTTACGAAAAGAAATTTTCGGGAGAGATTTACCAAAAAACTGTCCATTTTGATGAAGACACGTTTCGTGTGGATCGGCAATTAGCTAAAAAAATATCTAGTTTATGTAAGCAAAAATTAATGAGATATTCTGACTTTTCAGCATATAATTTCAGTTTTAGGCTCCCTTTTTCCTTACACCTTTATTATATGTGAACTTTATCCTCATTTTTATGGCTTAGTCTTACACAAGTTTCCGTGCATTATCACATAAATACGTGATGAATCTTTGAGGTTTCACTCCTCTAATTGGGAAAGATTTTATACTTCTATGGAATTCCAGCCTCCTCATGCTTAATGCTTCCTTGGTGAAGTCAAGCCAAGCACAGATTCCACTTGAGAGGTCCAAGTTTACAGAGAAACGAATTTCATTTCAGTCTCATCGTTTTGCCTCGTTTCATTCCAAAATTTACTCTTGTGTAAAAAATCTGTGAAACTAGAGAAATATAGGAAACATATATGAAAGTCCTATATTTGGGTACTAACAGTTTTTATAAAGACATCAACTTTCCCTATATAATTAGATAGAGAAGTTTATTTTACCAGATTTTTCTCCATTTTTAGTCTGTTTGCATGCAAAGCTAATAAGCTGTACTGGTGTTGACTTTCATACCGAGAAATTGTACTACTTTTTTGCATCTGTGTACGTGTGTGTAAGTGTCTCTCTCTCTCGCTTCCTTTTTTTGTTTAAGAATCTGGTATGCTTTCTTCTTTGCTCTTAAACGAGGGAAAATGGATAGTAAAATGTAGGAGAAGGTGCGCACACAGATATTTTTCTGTTGACCTGGTAGCCTACATTTTCCTACGAAGAGTAGAGGGAAGGCACAACTTCTACTTTTTCAAATGTACATATTCTGGGTACTTTTCCTCTAAGGATAACGGGGAAGGGAATAACGTGGTACTCTAAAGTAATACATTTATTAATGGATGATTTCGATTACGATTCGCTTCAGAGCTGGTTGGTAATCGCGACCAGCTTTTACAACTAAACGATCCCACTATCCGAGTTCAAGCTTTTGAGTTTTTTTTTCAATTTGGGCTTAAAGCTAAATTAATTTCATGTGGACGAGATGGCCTATTTTCACCTCACCGTTCATTTTTTTCTACAAAGAAATTGTTCTTCTCACCGTCGGTCTAGAGAAGTAACGAGGTAATAGTAATGAAATTTGTGGGAGAAATTGGGGGAAAATATACCACAGTGAGGGAAAAATTGGGTAAAGATTTTATTTTATGCTTATGGCTCAAAGACACACGATTCCAGTGCAGTTTATATTCGGGTTGGACATGTGGTTGTGTATACATAATGCAGTTTCCCAGAGTTTTCCTCACAGTGTCACCGAAGGCTCAGCAACAGTGAAAATGTTGCAGTTTTCCTTCACTCTGGGAATTCATGGCATGCTATCTCATTTCCTATTCAAACTCGTTTCTGTTCTGAGATATGAGGAACTGGTGTACATGGCTTCATGCAGATTAAACAAGGATCTGAACTCTGGACTCAAATATTCCTTCGAACAAAACACTATTCACTAGATAGGTAGAAAGCTATGTTAGGAGACGGAACAAAAAGAAAGTCTTTTCCATATTAAATTTTGTTTTTCTCCAGAAAAGCCGATATTCTGGGAAAATGTTTGGGTAGTGGAGCTCTTACATGTCTNTTTTCCATATTAAATTTTGTTTTTCTCCAGAAAAGCCGATATTCTGGGAAAATGTTTGGGTAGTGGAGCTCTTACATGTCTTATTTTATGGAGGAAAGATACTACAGCACAATCGAAAAATACATGCATATTTCTAAACGAAACGATGCGAATTATGTGAAGTCAAGCAAGAAATCGTAAGAACGTATTACAGTCAGACTGTATACACTCTTGACATTTTATATTTGCAAAAATCTCTCCGGGGACTATCAGTTGTGCCTAGAGCGCGAGCAGAAAAACAACTTTTCTAACAATTTTCTCAGATACTATATAGGCTCTGTAGCTGTTCCACTGCAGAACAGAAAAAGCTTGTCTTTCAGTTTTACATTAGCCTTGCCACGAAACGGTAGGAAGGAAGACTGAAGAAAAAGTTTTTAGATGTAACAGAAAATGTGATCCAAAGAAAAGTATAAACGTGCTGAATATCTAAAGCCCAAATTCTTTACCTCAAGTTTAATTTCCTTTTATAAAGTTGAAATGCAATGAAGCGCTAATAAATCTAATTTTCGATAGCGTGAGAAAGTCTCTGTGTTATAAGAATCTTGTTGCCTTTGCAGTGCAGTGCCATACTGAATACACTTGTGATGACTTGGTTTCCGCCTTTCCTAATACATACTCGAAAGAATATTAAATAAACGTAAGTGGAATTAAGTAATTAGCCATAAAAGGCAGACTCAAGGCCTTAATGTGGTTAGGAGAAAGCAAGGTCATTTGGTTGTTTGCGCAGAATATATGTGTAGGGTTGATAATAACGTAAATTAGCAATGAGCTAATATGGTTATGTCTGGCTGAATGAGCAATCATTTTTTTGTAAGTTCATTCGCACTCGATCGAAGTTTCCGTGACGTACTATACGTTTCTTTCCCTTACATTTTGAGAGAAAATGATGCATTGTGGGATAATATCATCATGATTAATTAAATTATTACGCTATGGAGTGTAGTACTTTTGCCTAAGGTTTCCTATTATTCTGCAAAATAACTGGTGTATTCACGGTTAACGGGGCATGGCGACATAATTCAGGGGCGCAGTCATTAAAGCGGCACATAACGTGTGAGTGAATGAGTGAAAGAGGAAAAAGCTGAGAAAGACAGACAGCTCAGTTCGCATGATGTGCGCTGTGTAGGTTTTTATATAGACTTCTTTTCATTAGGGAAATGTATAATGAGCATAGCTTTCTCAACCAAAACAAGACTATGCTCTAGGGAGAATTCGGCATGGTTTGCTTTATGCGGCAATAAAAATGAGATAATGACATAAGATGAGCATTTTTTGTGTCCTTTAATTTCAGCTTTTTGGAGTAGCAGTCGCTCTAATTTGGTTGGTCTTTGCCTGTGTTTACTACACTATGCAGCGAATTAAAATCGCCCTTTGTCCCAGCCGGAGAAGAAGGGTTAATAATGAAGATGAAGGAAGTAACGGTAGAGATATTGAATCTAAAAAAGGCAATAAGAATCCAGCAGCAAGTAGTGTTGGTCCATTTATCAACGAAGTTAACAAAAAGCCTCAAGTTCTCACTCCAGAGATACTCGAAATGCGAAGACAGGAGCGGTTAGCTTTCCTTCATGCAGAATGCGCCAATCTCGAACAACAGCTAACAGGTTTACGAGCTTCTCTACCTCTTCAGCTCCAAAGTTCATTTGGTATTTCTCTAAGATATTTTTATGCTCTGCAAATTAGCTACATTAGTTTGGTGTAGAAAACATATATTGCTAAAGTGTGAAAAGAATTTTGGATGAAATGATGATGATCGAGTGTTTGTGAAGATGTGACTCACTGGTGAGCTTTCTCCGTTTGTCTGCTTATCTTTACAAATAATGCTATCTGATACAATGTGGAAATGCTTTCTTTCTGAAAATGGAACGAGTATTTTTTTAGTATTTTCCGGGCCTTTTTCTTTCTCTGTATAAGTTTACCATTGTAAATTTTTGTTTGGCTGTTTGTACTCTCTATGTTTAAGCTTATAGTGCGCTTTGCTGTGGCTTCATGAGTGCATGAAACGTGTGCAAGTCTTTGTTTTTTTTTATGGTTTAGGTTCTTTGTATTGATAATGTACTGCAAAGGTAGTGATGAACACTTGCAATAAATCTTTTTATTTTTTTCTATAATTCATCATGAATGGACTTGTGTTTTTCCTCGGGATATTTGCAAAATTACTTTCTCCGCGCTGTCCCTTTCTTTGCGTGTTTCGCTTGGCCGGTGGTGGATCGTTTACAGAGGAGAAGAAAGAGACATTAACTTCACACGCTAGTGACTCAGACCTGGAATACTTGGGAGCTACTGAAAGTCCTCCATTGAAAAGTAACAAAAATGAATACCTATACACACCTTGTTAGTTGCAAAGGGACTGAAGCTATTCCCAAAATGGTCAATAAATCTATCGTCTTTGCTGTAATTTTATAGGAAACTCTATATCACTTCAAGATATTCCACAGTCTGTCATAAGAATTCGTAGGGAAAAGGAGCTGAGGCAAATCAAAGAAGAAATCGAATATCTCAAAAACATTGCTCAGCAAGAAAGAGAAAAAACAGCTAAAGGTGAAAACATATCTACACTGATCCTTAGACGAATTTCATTTAGGCTGTGATGATTAAAATGTCTACTTTATAACATGATGTATTTTTATTGCCTTGGATTAAAGTCGCGAAAGGCTTGAAAGGATCTATGCTGATTACACAGGACTTTGAGCTACCCCCTAGTAAGCCT
Source organism: Lepidocyrtinus dapeste (assembly GCA_036850885.1). Lineage (NCBI taxonomy): Eukaryota > Metazoa > Arthropoda > Collembola > Entomobryomorpha > Entomobryidae > Lepidocyrtinus > Lepidocyrtinus dapeste. The sequence goes on along the minus strand of JAANSQ010000905.1, from coordinate 3,155 downwards.
GGCAGTCCGAATGATACTAAAGGTCGGCTTTCACTATAGTTTATCGCGCATTTTGCATATGTCCTTCACTATCTAATGTACTTGGATTTCTTTGACTTTGCTACAGTTGAGCCTTTATCTCAGCATATATCGCATTTGAAAACGCAGCGCAAGTTAACCGAGATCCGGACAGAGCTGGAAGATTTAGCTATGCAATTGCTACATGCAGATGAGATCAAAGGTATGTAGATTTTACTAGAAACTACTTCATTTGCATGAATAATGAGGAATTTACTGGTTTAATTTTCTAGCCAAACGTAGCTCACTACAGGATCTCCCAAGGACAGCTATGAACATAAAACGAGAACAGAATCTAATTTCCATGACAAATGAAATCTCAAAAATGCAGAATTACAAGTTACAAAAGAGAAACCTCCTGGAGACGGGTTAGACTTAAGCTACATTCAGTCAAGCTCTTTGACAGCATATAAATGGCGTAAATTAAATCCCAATTTTTCTTTGTTGTCAAACAGCTTTGGAGAAAACTACTCAAGGAGGTGTGAGCGAGGAAAACAAAGGAAAGAAGACAGGAAGCAAGTCTTTCATGGCGAACACTAGTGAAACTCCATCCACCGTTCAAGGTAAGCTAGTAATATTTATAGCTCGCAATCTACGACCAAAATCCCGTTATGGGGCAGATTAAGCCTTCCACAATCCATTTTATGGACCCTTATTAATTTAAGGTTGTAGAGATGACATGATGATGATGATGCTTATATTTGTGTCTAGACGCAGCTGCCAAATATTCCGATCCCGAGTTTGTTCATAGGTCAAGCATAAGGCGACAAAGGGAACAGGAGCTAAATCGGGTTCGAGTCGAGCTCAAAGATTTAGCTTATAAACTAAACCTTAATCCCATGAACTATATTTCGGAAGGTAGTTTATTTATAAATAAGATATTTACATTCACTTTCATAAGCTGCCCAACTATTTTTAGTTTCAACAAGTAGGCATTCCCTTCACATTACCTTTTTTATTTTTAGATCGTGTGCGGTTGGTGCCATCTCAATCTATGCAGTCTACGGTGTCAGCCTCAGGACACAACCGTTCAGTAGCATCTGCATTAAACCATGTCTAATGGCTAGTGTAGACTTGTACGAAGCAATAGATGCATTTACATTACAAAACAAATTACTCACTCGTAAATCTTTTATTGATTACTGTAGCGTGACACAAACAGTAGGGCACAGTGTTCTGACAAAAAAATTACTTTGCGTATTAATCTCAAGCTTATTATAACTTTTCGCGGGTGCATGTTTTTCTATGGTGATAAATGCTTCAAAAATGAGATCGTTCATGTTCATCTCTGAAAAAACAAATTACTCAATTTTACTACCTATTTTTCCAGCTTGTCCTAGTCGTTTTTAATCGGTTGTGGATAATTTAGGTATAACTTTATGCTGTTAATGTTAATACTTATGCAATCATTACAATAGCGATGCCAAAATTCCAATAATAATCTGTAAGGAATTATCTAGTGGTTTTTCAGCCAAGGTCAAAATTAAAATGCCAATACACAAACCCATTGGTTAGCTACTCGCTAGGGCTAGATAAAGTCTACACCAAACTTACGCAGACATCGACTGTATATCGGGACGTTTGGATCATAGACCAATGGGAGGAATCCAGTCCTGCTTTCTCAATCCGTATTTTTTTACCTGTAGCATAGTACCCGCGCGCTCATCATTCCTAATGAAATACATCATTCCCGTAGTTGGCCAAAGAGTGAATAGCTTTTCTTCTAGAGACAGATTAAAGACTTGAACTGCCATTTAGGACAGAAATCTCTAATCAATCTTACAGTATTAAACTACTTATTTAGATTTCAACCGACAACAGAAAATCATTTGACTGTAATTGTTGACATGTGTATCAAAATTGAATAATTTATAGCATGAAATATTAACTTGTGTACCTCTCTAGTTGTCCGTTTCACATGATTGAAACTATTAAAATAGTTAAATGTACATAATCCAAGTTGTTCCAAGTTGAGTTGTGTAGCAGCCGAAATAACTGACTCCTTTAACCCCAACGCAAAAGCTCATGTGAGGTATAAATTATCAGTGTTGTTGAATCAAACTAACTAAACGTTAAGTATTAAATAATAATTGTTAATTAATGTAAAACCTATTTAGAATATATAGTTTGCAGCATTCATTCAAAATATGAATTATCAGATTAAACTGAAGCTTAACGACATTATATAACTGAAGTGTTTTTTTGCTTCAACACTCAATAAAAAATGGATTCCACGATTCAATTACGTTGTTTAACGTGCGTCTCCCTACCATTATCTAAATGATTTTTGCGCTCAAGATGTTGTCACATTAATTACAGCATAAAACAGACAAAAAAAACGTTGCAATTGCTTACACATTTGCAGGCGTTTTAAGCAAAGGCCTGCTCATACCTAAAAATTATGTAGAGATGAAATGATGCTTAAGTTGTAGTAGTCTAATCAAAGCCTTGATGCCTCTAAAATTGCTTCTACATTAACGAGAAAAGTAAAAGTGGTTTGGCAAGGCACAAGGTGTTTACTCAACGCCCTACCCTCTCAGCGGAATGGTTATAAGGTTAGGCTGTTTTTTGCTCAAAAGAGAAGTACGAGATGAGATCATGATCATTCATGGCACTACAGTGAACCAAAGTAAAGCAAAATCTTTAGCAATCTTAAAGGAATTGATGCGAGTAATTCACTGTATTGCATTAGGGTTTCGATACTTCAAGCAAGAATAGTGCAGAGTGTGAAGAATTTGCTCACTCACAGGCTTAATGCGTGTCTACAAAAAAATAAGTTCATGGTTCATAGGTAAACGGTATACTGTAAAAGTGAGAACGTTAAATAGCCATTATTGTAGCACAGGAAGCAAAAAAACGTGTAGCAAATAACCCTTTTCAGTATTGCAAGATATATGTTCATCCCCTGTGGCTTTATATAGCGTGGCGTATCTTTGTCAAAAAAATTCGTTTAATTCTTACGAGATTATAAAAAATTCAAGCCAAACAAGTATGCAAAAAGTAACGAAAAATAAGCAGGTGAGATTTTTTCAAATTCGTCTGACATTTTTCTCTTCAATTTATGCGATATGTATAGGATGAGCAAGTTAACGACCTTA
>JAANSQ010000904.1:0-18169 GCA_036850885.1 Lepidocyrtinus dapeste | reverse complement strand
ACTTTCTGTGGAATCCCACAGACATGTTTCTAGAATTAGTAAATTAAATGCTCATACCTAAATATGTACCTGGTGCTTAGAATTAGCAGACAAAATTGCGAAATTTTCAGTGTTTCATCAAGTTCAAAAATAGAAATACTCAAAATGGTTATTGTTTGTTCCAAACAAACTTGAATTAAGAATATCAAAAAACACCATCCCGAGTTGTTATCTTCTATGATGATTGACCATTCATTGATTTTCAAAATTACTAATCTACCCCTATTAATCATGATTTCTCATTCATTTAATGCATTCCCACTCAGATATCAGATATGACCAATACTTTATAGGATCATTCCTCTTGAACTGTTGACTACTATATGCAGCAAGTAAATTTCGTACGATTTCCTTCAGAAGATTTTAGCTCGAACCTCGAAGCTTAAATGAGCTGTTAGCTGCTCAATGCAAGAACTTCTCATTAATTCACACATCAGATGAAAGAAAAGTACTTTTTGTTGTAGTAAATACTAAAATACAGTATTTTGGTATGTATGTATTATGTACATGTAATTACAGTTATACGTTGCGTTTATGCTGAAGAAGATAGATAGAAAAAAGTACATAAATAAACACTAATACATAATGTGTGTGCCTTCACATCACAGTTCACTCATTAATGCTGAACATACCGTCGGAAACAGAAACCATGCCCAAACACATTATATGTATGTATTATGTATTTATATACATTCATGAACTTTTTTCGGTTCTCATCGCGATCATCAGCAGCTTGAACTCTACAGTTTAGGCATAGGCAGTACATTTATCTATCGTGTGCTATGTACAACACGTATTGGTAAAAAGCAAAAAGAAGATACCCAAAAGTTGTAACCAGTGCACTTGGTAAAGTTGGTAATCGTGGTATACTATTTTAATGGGAACACAACAGCAGATTTAGATTGCCTTTTGGCTTATAGAACAAATTGTAGGGAGACGATATGAGGAAAATTTCATTTCACTTTCATACGCACGTCTTTAGCATAAAAACCGATTGAGCGATTTTTTTTAAAGAAATAACAAATTTTGCTAATTTACGATAACGTGTAAGCCTATTGTAGGTTTACTAATACGAAAAAGGAAAGTAAATAGGCAGTATTGGTGGAATTCAGTTTTTACTGGCGAAATCATGTTGGGCTGAGAATTTGTCGGATTTTTAATTCGTCTTTGCTTAGATTAATTTTCCTTTATATTTTTAACGTGGAAAAATAATGTAAATGATATGGGAATGTAATGTTATACAGTGCTTCGAACAGCTGTGTTCACTACTTCTTGGGCTTTCCAGTTGAACGACGAAGGCTTTGACGAAATGTTCCAAAGTGTGTGTAACCTGCAGAAAGGAAATTTTTAATTTTTTTTAAATTGAAGAATGTCTCTGTTTTTGATCCCTAAAGTAATTGTGTATAAATTAAATGTAAATATGTGACAATTATAACTAATGGCGATGTAAGCAAATAGATGCAGTCTTTCGTGTAAGTTACTGATTGCTCATGAATCCAAGTTTTACAACCAATTTGGTGAAATGTAGTAAGCCTTTTGAGTCGTGATTCAGAAGTAGTTCTGCATTTCTAAGCAAAATGAAATTAGACATTCTACGGTAAAAGCGCTTAAATGACGAATACAATGTGTGCACGTGCGGTGCTAACGTGCCGACCAAACTCCCATCCTTTTCAGGTAATGTGTAAATAGAATTTTCCGTTTTCTTAGGAATTTTTCTAGAATTGCAAGACTTATTTTCAATGTATTTGTGATCGTTATTTTTGCTGTGATTATCAGGACCGGACGCTTCCTTTAGACCAACCTATAAAAATCGGCAGGTCAGTGGCGCGCGCAAGGCCAAGTCCTAATAATGCCATATTCGATTGCAAAGTCCTCTCCAGAAACCATGCCTTGCTTTGGTATGAGACTGAAAATGGCAAGGTTAGTGAGTAATTTTATCTCTATACTTTGTAATTGAAAATCAATCTGTCGCATTCGCCAACTTTAAATGATCAAACTGCTTCAAAATTTTCAGTTTTACTTGCAAGATACAAAAAGCAGTAACGGAACGTTTGTCAACAATCAACGCCTTAGTAAAAGTTCGGAAGAGTCTGCTCCTCGAGAACTTTGCTCTGGGGACATTGTTCAGTTTGGTGTTGATGTGATGGAAGTCAACAAAAAACGTGAGAAGTGTTTATTTATATTTTTTAATGAGCATCTTACAAAATTGTTTAACTTATCAATGATATTTATTTCGATTGAGAAAAGCTCTCCTTGTTTCAGTGACTCATGGTTGCATCATTGCAAATGTTCAACTTTTCCTGCCGGATGGGAAAGAAGCAAAAGCGAGGTGAGTTAGTTTTTAAATCCATTGCTATAGTGGTTATTATTTGGGGTGGTCATAATTTTTTTCATTCAACAGCTCATCGACAATTGTTCCTGACAAGGCCACCAGCACTCCTGTTCAAGACATTTATTTACTCAATCAGTATCTCAAGGTAAAGTAATGACGTGGAAATGTGTTTCACTTCCGTGCGCCACTATCTAATTGAAAATGTCAAATGATTGTCAACCTCCTGATTATTTACAGGAAGCTATGCTCCGAGAACAGGTTCTTGAAAATAAATTAGCAATAATGACCAAACATTTGGCTGGCACCAAAGAGTTTATGGAGCAGAACTGGAAAGCTTTAATTGAAGAAGACAGATTGTTGACGAGAGTCGATATCCTGGAAAGACAATTGCAAGCGTCACATAAAGTTAGGAATTTATTCATTTAATGACTGAATTGTTATATTTTTTTATTACATGCTTACTTATAGGTGGGAAATACATATGTTATAAATTTTTGTGATCGTGTAGAGTATGACAGAGGACAAGCTTAGGGAGGAGGTTATTCAGCTGTTGCAAGACAAAGAAAAGTATCAGAGTGTAGCAAAAGATGCCTTGCGAAAAGCCATGCACGAAAAATTGGATGTTTCGAAAAAGTTCAAGGACGCAGAAAGGTAATTCTTAGTCTCGGATAAAATCACGGTTTTGGACTTTTTAACTCAAATCTTGACATTTTTCGAATATGGTTAGGAGCCTGCAAGAAATGGAAAGCCAAAAGGTTTCGCTTGAAGAAATGTGCGAAAGAAATTTTAAGGAGTTGAAAGAATTAGCTGAGAAGTTCGAGCAAGCGGAACAAAACAAGAAGGAGATAACCGAAGAGTTGAATCTCTCATCACAGAAGTACAAAGACGAATTAGAAAGTTTAAATCTCAAAATTAAAGAGAACGAAGACACTCTCAGGGAGAAAAAACTGCTTATCGAGGAGCTAGTGACTAAAATGGACGCAAAGGTTGCTAAAAGTATTCTGTTCGCGCACAACGAAGACGCTGCCAGTTTACTGCCTGCTAAAGACACCATAATTAAGGTGGGGTCGACTGAATCGAACGACTCTGAGAATAAATTAAACCAGGATCTTAACGACAACAAATTACGGGACGAAGGTAGGCATGTTTTGTGTTTGCAAGTATGCTTACATCAGTTACTTCAACCTCTTTTAAAAGAAGCTTTTTGTGAATGTTTCCATTGTTCTTATCTAGGAGATTTGGAAAACCTCAAGTGTCTGTTGAAAAATTCAGAATCTGAAAAGAAGGAGATTCTTTCAAAACTTAGTCAGCTATTAAGTGAGTGTTGTTTGTGAAACTCCTAAGCATCCTTAAATCCTTAGCGTAACGTAATTTTTTACACCTTTTGCGACTCGTTTTTTACGTTTAGATTTATTCGAAGATCTGAAAGCAGTTTCTAATAAAGTACAAGTGTCCGAATACGTTGCCGAACTTATAGGAAAGTTGGATATAGAGATCAAACAAATTAAGAACTTTATCCAAGGAGATGACTCGCTGAAGAATAACTCGTACAACATCACTGACGACGTATGTTCTTTTTTTTACTAATTTAAAACAAACTTTTGTGCTTGTAATTTCCATTCGTGTTTTAAGTTGCCTAATGCTATGACACAATTCCTGATTATGTTCTTCCCCTGTGTGTAGGTTACAACCGGAGTAGAAAAATCAGAGAATCACCTGGATCGGGTTGAGGATATGTCAACTTTAGAGAGTAATGAAAAAGTTACTGCAAAGTGTTCGAAGCCTTATGTTTTAATTCAATATTGTTCCACTGACATTTTTTTATTTACACTTGGTGCAAGGTACTTTAAGAATGCATGTATGTATTTTTAATTTGTCAATACGCTTGGTATTGGTTGTGGGGGAAGATGGGAGTTTGTCATTTTATTCCCGTCCATTTCTTTCACATTACCTAATTTTAGCAGAATGCTGTTTTAACCGAGGGCATGTTTTATAGAATGCTTGAAGTTTACGTAACATACGTTTTTGATTCAGTGGATGAATATTAATATTTTGCTTATTGTAGAATAAGCACATAGATTACTTTACATTTATCATTTTTTGAGTTTTTCTGCATGATATAGAGACGCTACGGTTGATATTTGCTTCGGAAATCGGTTATTTCAGATGTAAACTGGTGATATTGAAAGGTTTGATTTTGAATCTACTTATATTTTTTGTTTTGTTTCTTTATCGGTTCGTTCCTGCTCGTGGCTTTTTGCTTTATGAAAAATTTTCGTAAGTGTGATAACGTGTCTTTGTCAAATTGAATTGATTGGTGTTTGAGCTGAGTTTTGAAGTGATTTTTGTGGTTTCCTGCCTTGTATATAATTTAAAAGAACATCTTTACTGACTAAACAATTATTAAAACTATTACATTGCTAAGGCCACGTTTTCATTAAATTGTAGAACTTCTGGAAGAATCGAGACAAAGCGTAAAGTCTTTGCAAAATGATCGTTTAGTGTCGGAGCAAGAAAACGAAGATTTAAAGCGACAGGTTCAAGACTACACCTTTCAGCTCAGGGTAATTTAATCGATTAGATAAATTCTGAAACGCTTAGAAACCATATTGTGAAATAATGGAATTTCCTTCTACTTTGATAGAACTATATGGCGAAGATTCAAGATCTTACCGGCAGGAATGAACAGTTGAGCGCTGATAGAGAAAAGTGGGTAGAAGAGGCCGAAGCACTACAACAGTTAAATCTTGATATAAAGCAGCGACTTAGTGATCATGAGTCTCTTCTATCACAAAAGGAAACAGAAATTAAGCAACTTCAAGGTTTGTCACATAGTCCGTTGCTATGTTGCTCAAATGCTAACATTCAAATAATTCAGTATGACCCTCAGTGGTTATTAATGATTTCTTTTTAATTTTGCCAGTCATAGAAGATATCTCTGCTCCAATCAAGAATTTAAAATTGGACGATTCATGTAGTGCCCTTAACGAAACCATTAAAAATGAACAGCTTACTGTTTCCGAGTTTGCTAGCCAAACTGCCGAACAGACAGAGTCACCTAGGTCACCTGCTAACTCCAGTCCAAATAGCTCAGTGACTATTGGGTTCGCAGATTTTTTACGACTAGCATAAAAGAAAAACTGTTTGAGTCCACCCAAAATAAATTTATGTTAAATTTTTTTCAGAAATTCCGATGTTGACGAACCCACGGAAATGTACTCAAGCAATATTATGCATATAATCAAAACTGACAACTACGGAGAAAATCAGTCTTATAGCAGCATACAAAGCAGGGTAAGTACTTTTTTTTACACAAAAATATAGTTTATTTTATCTTTGAGACCGATAATTAAAAAAAAAAAATAATAATTTGTTCAGATGATCGAGCTTGAAGAAGAACTCGCAGTGTATAAAGATCGCTATAATGAATGCTCGAGTAATTGTTCCAACCTGTCACGGAAATATGCCGAATTAAGTGAAGAACACCAAACCCTTCTAAGTCATTCAAAATCGGTACGTGTGAATTTTTACTGCTTTCTTGTTGAAGTTGTTTGTTCGCTAAATAGAGAGTAGAAGTGAGCGAAAGTCAAATCAGTATATACACTATATACTTTAAACATTTCGAGGAATGTAAATCAGAGCACAATTACACAGTTAGTGGTAGTGGCCTCTCCAACAATGCTTTATTACTTGTCACCATGGAGGAATTAAACCTATAGTAAATAGTTTATTCGAACTACGACTATTTTTATTCGCCAGAAATGTTGATTTAAGCTTTGCTGTTTTTAGTTTTAAATACTTATTATAATTTTTGACTGAATTCTATTCTTTCAAAAAAAAATTTTTTTCACTGTTCGTTTATCATGTATATGTTCTGATCGCTTGTGTATTATTGTTTTTGATTATCTCTAACTTTTTCTTGTATTTGTCTTAATTAATTTCTTTGAAATTTATTATTTTACCACAGGGGAACCTTCTAGTTATAGTCCCAGTAATTATACTCGTTTTGGCGATCCTAATAGCTCTTCGCCCGTCATCTTGAGGGGATCAGTCTCACTTCAGTGCCTTCGCTTCTTCATCTGCCTTCCAACTTTTTTTTGAGTTTAGTCTCAATATTAATGATAAGCAATATAATATTTTACCGTAGAATTTACCTCTCGATTTAGTTTGCATTTCATAATTATACTGAGGTAATCTGTGCATAACTATATTTTTACTTTTATCAGTAAAAATGTTACAGAGCAATCGAATACATATCAATGCGAGGTGGCTATTTAACTATTTATTAAAAAAGCATATCGTTTAATTCTCGTTTATGTTTTTCGCTGATTAGTGGGCTGTGCTAGCTGTTATGTAGTTCTTTATTAGAACGTTGAAACGACTTAGTCTACTTTGGCATTTAAGTAGTTGATTCTACTAAAACCTTCTCCCAAAGATTAATCTAAATTAAATGTACGAGAATATGAAACATTTATGTTAATATTTTGTAGTGTACGTTTAAACAATGTTCCGACTACATTTTACAGGTTTTCTATATTTGTTCACTTCCCGTACTCATCTTTCTATTTGCTATCGTATTGGAGATTTATCCAACATTATCAGTGTTAACAGCCACTCAGGAGTAAAAGGGGAATTATATTTTCAAGTCACCCGCCGCAGCCAGTTGACATGCCGACTTTATCAACTTTTACAAACCATCCCATTCATTTCAGTGGCACGTTTTTTTTACGGTGTACTTCTTTATCTTAAGCTCGTAAACATAACTTTGCTCAGTTTTCATGAGATGCCTGAGCGATTGAAACGCTAACAACTGTCGTAATTCACTCTCTCTGCAAAATACAGCCATATTTAGCTACCTAATCTTCATACATAAAGTTATAACGTCATCATATAAGTTTTTTGTAGCTTATAACAATTAAGTACTTTCAAAAAAGTAATAATAAGCACAATGTAAAAAATATTTAATAACGTACGTAATTTACTACACAGCATAATGTTGCCAGTGCCCTGTGTCTAGAAATAAGAGAGCTACCTAAACACCGATGAATTCCTGATATTTCATACTTTGATGTCGGAAAATAGTCACGAACCTTCTCTATGTACCATATGGTTTCTTGCGAAGTACGTGTATCTAGTAACGATTTATTTTAACTTTTAATTTTAAGAAATTACTGCTTGCAGTTCTGCTATTGCAGTGAAACATTTTTTTCAGGCCAACTAGGTCGTGTTGCCATAATTCAATGGTACTTGTGCGAAGTTGTGACCAGTCATATGGATTTTACTATTTACTTTCGACCGATGCTTTTATTTCCCGTTGAAGTTAAAAAAGAAGAAAATTAAGTCGATTTAAGTAGGAAAGTCATTTATCTAATTAATTTTAAGTTACGCATTACCTATTTATTTAAATTCACGAAAATCTGAACAAGCAGAAAGTTGTTTCAAGTTGTTCATTAGTCAGGCGAACAATCTGATGTTTAAAAAAAGAAAAGCGAGTATTATGCATAAGCCAAGCTATCGTTTCACATAATATTATTTTATAATTATCAATTTCTATTTTCAAAATACAACTTACTTCAGTCTATCTCATTAAGAGTAGAGCTAAAATGGATACAAGATGGTGGCTTAATATTACCCGGATATTTAATGTGCTTTGATTGTAGTTAATGTGTTATCTGACTTGCTATGTGCGACTGTAGGACAAGTCTAATTTTTCATGATTTGGCTTCAAATTTATGTTGGTTGAACTTAAAGCTAGCTATTTTGCTGCTGACAATAAGTTTGGATGGGTATGTTCTACTACTTTTATATTTGATTTAGCCTAAAAAGAAGAGTTAATAATAATGCATAAAGGTACTGACTAAAAAATGAGTGTTTGTGTATTCAAACTAATTTATGATTTCGCATAGCAATTTCTTCGTTCTGTTGTGATAAGAGTTTAACTATTGTAATCTTATGCTAATACCCAACTTTTTTCGATTCGGATAAATTACCTAAGTTAAAACGACATTCACCATTTGTGCTGGTTTCATACTTTCTTTAACTCACCGAAAAGACCTTTACATCTAAGTACGCTTTTGGTGAATGCTCATTTGATGCACTTGTATTATTTCGAGCAAATGTATGATTAAATTATACTTTGACGTGTATACCATTTGTAGAAGGCTCATGGAAAATAAAAGTGAATTTTTAAAGCGATTTTCATTGTGTACTGTTAATGTTAATAAATTAAGGATAATTTATTTCTTGCCCGCGTGGCGACTGCTCTTTTGCCAGAAATGGTTTGGTTCTTGCAATTTCGAGTAAAATCGAAATGAGGTTTCTGGTGCTTGATAAATGATTATGTCAATTCCAGTTGCTACAGAAAAAAGTTTTCACATTTGGCTCCTACCATCATATTTCTTCATTAACCGTAGAGTACTACTACAATATTACCGTTGTAATGATTTCTCCAATAGGTGTTAGTTGTTCATGCCTTCAGGATGTCTAATGTATTAAAAGGCATAATATTGCCCCTGACCTTATGCTTTTCCTTTTTAAACATTTTGAGTGTTGTCTCATTTTGCCCCAGTGAAATTCTCTATCAGAGTATTGAACCATATCTCCCATCTTTGTTGGACTTAATGTCCAAATTTTATACTATAAAGTGTATTCCAGTTGGCAAAAGTCTGCTTTATAAAAGAAGGTTTTTGAAGATTTTTGTCTCATTCTTCAAATAAAACAGAGTCATGGATACTCGCCATTTCTGTTGTGATCCAGGAATTGTTCGTTCATGAGAGATACTTTCACTCAACAAAAACCAGTTAAAAGCAAGGTCAATCATCACCAACATATATTTCATTATCTCAATTACTGCACGAGAGATAAGATGTTTTTACCAGACCACCACTAGTCCCCTCTTCCTAACTTCCCATAGCATTCCACAGCTAGATTGGAAATATTTCAAAAATTAGAGATATTTTGATCTTTATGATGCTATGAGTAAGGGAAGTAAAACAGTTTACGACGTGAATTTATTACTAAAAGTTTGCATTGCCCAATCTGACCAAGGTTATGTAGTATGTAGCCAAGCCGGTAGCCAGCCTCAAACTGCCTTATAAGCATCTATTCATTTTCCTTTCTCTATTTTCTATTATTGTCTATTGAGCAAGGTATTCATGAAAAGGAAAGTTTGAAGAAACTGAAGGAAGGAATTACGTGATGATGATACTTGGTCTTAATCTCAATTTATCCAAAGCTTGTTTTTGTTATGCTCACACAAGCCGAGTAGAAACATTCATAATCGCATTTCTTTCAAAACGTCCCGCCTGGTATACTGAGTTTATCAAATTTAAAACTATCGCATCAATTTTATTGAATGGCCTGATGGTTTTGCATCCTAACTTTCATAAGTGCATATCTTTCCACCAGTCTTTGATTTATACAGAAGCTCTACTTTCCTCACGTGGTTTGAGTTGCGGTTTTAAGGTACGTTTCCCGATTATGTTCATTCATGTCGAGAACATATTGTTAGAGCAAAACAAAAAAGTTTTCTTTGTTTTTGACTCTCTTCAGCGCAGCTCATTTTAATCCTTTGAATAAGACTTGGAATTGGAATCCGTTTGTTGAAGCTGAACCTGAAACTAGATAAAATGAATCATTATTGCAAATCACCAAACTTTATTTACGTTCGTTCTCTAAGACAACATTTTTTTCGGAATGGTCTATAATACGTCTCCTCTCGTCTCTGCCGCAAAGCCTACTGAGTTGAGGAACAAGTAAAACAGCTTGGGTTTTTACTCCAAAACTTTATCTGTTCAAGTGTTTTTCGCAGAATGTTAGCTTAACTTTTTCCAAGAGATCTCCCTTGTTATGTTACACACACTACACTGGCCGTGGCCTTTACTAAAGATTCAGTTTTTCTCTTTGAAACCCATACTTGGATTTGTGATGTCTGTGAAAATCTCCCCCTCGTGTTATTCTTCTTGCCGAATTCTATTCTTAGTTTTCTTCGGTTATTTTCGGCTTGCAAAGATTAAGTTTAAGACTGAGGTTTTTCTTATATTATGAGTCAGTCAAATAAACGAATAAAATGAGAAAGAAAAGGAGAGTTGCTTATTCGGCTTCTGAAAGCTAACCAGGAAAGGATCCATAGATTAGAAAGTTTCTATTGGAAGTGTTTGAGCGAACATATTAGACATAATGTGATTAACGTTTCATTTAACAATAGTATGCACTTGAAGTATAAAACAACGTCACTTAACAATCAAATCAATGTCCATCGATCTTCTTCTTGTATTTTTTGGATACATGCATGGATTCACTATAAACTTTGAATAAACGCTTAAACTGGCAGAGTAAAATTCACCTACCTGGTTGTTACGCAATAATTGGAATGTAATTAAAGTTAAGTAATGCATTTGAACTGAAACCAGATGAAGGAAATGCACAAAAACGCGTTGTATTCAAAATACAGCAGGATGCCGTATTGACGATAATGCCTCGCACTAAACATGAAGAATGAGCTTTTATTAGAATACTTGACAATGCCAACTTTTTCCATTCCCCATTTAAGGTGACCTTTGATGCAACATTTTTAATTCGTTTAAGTGACTTGATATTGCAAACGTGTGGTACCGTTTGTCAGTAGAACTTCATTTATCATCTAGTTGATCTATGAACGTCTGATTTCATCTAAGCTTTTCAAAAGAATCTAATATAAAAGGAAGGGAAACGCATTATTTACTTTTATTGCGTATTTTTGCCAAATATCAATCATATCTTGCTATGATGCTACTACTCGACGCATAGACATGGGATATGATACTTTAAGTCAGTATTGGGCACGAACTCATCGTTTAAACTGAAAGCACTCCAATTATGTATATTTCTCACCATTATTAGCTAAGGACCCAAACTAAAACATTGTTTTCACTCCTTCAGGCCTCACGAGAGAAACTTGAAATGAAATGAAGAAATAGAGTAAATATTTACTTTCACTTCCTTTGCCTTTTTGCGAATAGATCATTATTTAGCATTCTCATTATTACATTGATTTTTTCGTATGTATGAATATAATTTTTTTTAAATGGCAAAGTTTTGAGTAAGCTCGCGTATTCCAGGAAAAAAGGGGATTGAAAGGGAACCGGGAACAAATAAAATATGCGATTTAATATGATCGTTCGTAAGTTTCATGGAGTTTCGTTTTATTCATTGTTGTGCCGTTCGTCGTCTTTCTTTCTCCGAACGAACCACTTTCAACTAACATACATGTCTAGAGTCTGCAAGTCATAATATTGCATCAGCCTGGAACATTTCCTACTTTCATTTATTCATCGTCTTCCAATTCTAGGGTCCCGTACTCCTCTCTCTTTTTACTCCACTGGCAGACTATTCTTCCTTCTGGTTTATACTAAGTACCGGTATCCAAATGTTACTTGCATCGTACGTATGTGTATAAACGTATATAATGTATACCTATAAGATGATAACTAACACATTAAGAAAACGTTTCATTCATATTATCATTCATCTGATTGTATCACGCGTTAAATGCATTCACTCCTTTGTTAAAACAATTTAAATTAGAGGAAAACAAGCGGGAGCAGACTAAATGTAATTTTTTTCGTCCCTATTTTTCAAGAAGCTGCTTGAGTGTCCAGATAAAGTTATGAAGAATTTTCAAAAATTAATTTGATGAATGTAATTTTTCGTTTGGTCATCACTGGAGTAGGAAAGGATTAAATTAGTTAACTTAAAAAGGACGTGAAATAAATTATAGTAGACGTTTGTTGAGAATATCTTTCTACAATGTTTAGGAAGATATGCATTATAGTTCATTACTAAAATATAAATTTTCATATCAGTATTAATGAGCGCCTCGTATTAGATTATGCATATCTCTGAGCAACTTGCACCAACTTTTGTTCAACTGGACTCTATAATCACCTTCATGGGAGTCATGACAGCGATCAATTCCAGAGTGATAAGCGGTAAGTAATCAAATAGACGTGCTTAGAAGAGAAATCCCTACTAAATCCAGGTCTTTATCTACTTAGCAGCATACCGTATTTTAACAGAGAAGAAAGTCGATAAGGTTTGTGATACAGTTGGCACACATTTCTGATGAAATACCTGAAATTTGTCCTACAGATTCGGTAATAATATTGTGACAAGCTTACTATAAGTAGCGAATTCCGAACGAACTTAGTTTCCTTGCAAGAATATTGTCTCTTTTAGCCAGTCACTGAAACCGATTCTGATTACTCACAAAAATCGTCATCGCTATAACGGGATTTATTTAATTTCTTCCCAGATACTCTAAAAATTTGAGATACACGTACTAGCGGGAATAAATCTGTAGTAATAAAAAGAAAGAAATTGTGACTCTTATGTGAAACTAGCGAACTCGTACTCGTATGTGTGCAAGTGCATTTTTCTGTGGGGAAGCAACAAAAAGGGGAATACTACGCATCATTCGACTTTTTCCTTCGGTGTGCTTCATATTTCCTTAGGATTCGGTCTGGCAGTAGAAAAGGAGCACTGGCTTTCGAAAGTTACAACATTTCTCGGGCTCTCATCGCTCGTCCATCTTCTCATCTTCTTTACGCTCTCTATTCTGTGCTCTCGCTCTTTGCTTGTGCAGTTTCCTTCTTCTCCTCTATCGTCTTGGTCTTCTGCATCTCACCACCACAGCCAGTAAACCCCTCTTGCACTTGAATTTTCTTTTACCTTATGTCGCGTCATAAAGGAGATCTTTTTAAAACCTCTTCACACGTATCCTCTGTAGTTCTAGAAAATATAAAACGAGAGTTCCACTTGCAAAACTCGTTTCCTGTTATTGCGGTTATGATAAGCTAAGAATACGTCACCTCTTTAGCCATCTCCTCCTTAAGCTTACTAATACACCTGATATGCTTGAGCACAGAAAAAATCTGGGGAACAAAACTATATGATAAACTCAAAATTTTAAATTAAGAATAGGAAAAGGCGAAATACAGGTCGTAAGATAATACTAGAAAAACATGACTTGTTCCAAAGAACGTTAGAACAACACCATTTCTAAACTGGAATGATACGAGAGAAAAAAAGGATAACGAAAAGGAAATCAGCTGAAGTGCTACTCTTACAGACTTTGGAGCATCTCACATCAGCACCATCCTCATCACCAGTCGGCTTTTCATCTTTTCATAAAACTCTCCTAGTACAAACAAGGTGTTCGTGTTGATCAGTTAGTGTTCTCATTCGTTGTGGCTAACTGCGAACGTGCGACATGCTGTAAGCTTTTCCTAACCTTTCCCTGCCCTTATGGGAAGGTATGAATGAGAAAAGGAATATTTCTTTTAAATAATATTCTGGTGATTTGTGAACGTGGCCCTTGCTTACAGAAAGCCATTCAACTTTGGAGAAAGCTTTTAGAAATATCGTTTCTCTATCTTATTTTCATGGAAATCAAGCGCTTTCCTGAGCTCACCATTACCTAGTGTTCTAACTTCCTCGGGCAAACTGAAAGAAAGTTTACAGATGCTCACCTTAAGTATGTGTGTGAATGTAGTACCTAGGATTTCTTCCCGTGCGGCAGAAACAAATGGATTATGGGCTTAGCTTTGGAACATTAGTTCATCAGTGTATACCATTATGAAGGGTATTAAAATAAAGACATGTATTTTTCATGAAAAGTCTAAACTGCTATCTCCTTATGAAACTTGCTTAGTAACGTGTTTGTGATGTCAGCTTTATGTTGGTTTCTCTGATCATTCGATCAAGTCATTTTCTAATTTCATTTTCTTGTACATCTCATCATCCAGCGTTCTAGCAAGCCCAAGAACGCTACTTCTTTGGAGTGTGAATGGAAAGCAAAATCAATGGTAATTTCCACACGAGTAAAGTCATTTTCTAATTTGCATATGCGTCACACGGATCACGGACGACTATTAATGATATGGGCTTTGCCTTGTTTAGAATTTAGTTGGCACATAGACAGCATAAGTACTTTGTGTATGGTATTTTTGTCTTCATTCTTTGCAGAGTTATGCCCGAGTCATCATCTGTATTCAACGAACTCTCAATCCTAATTTATTCCTTTATGTTGCAGACAGGAATCTAAGGTACTCATGGGAAATAACGATCATTTCTTGGTGTGCAGCTTTTGCTCCGTCACATGGGTAGCTTCGCTTAAATCAAAAATTAGAAATTTCTTATCACTGCGTTGTTAAAAGTTCATAGGACAAATGTCATTTAGGTTTATAATGCTGATGATTTTTTGGCTTAAGTAAGGGATTAAAGGTGCACATTTTCATAGCAATTCTGAAAGTTTTAAAGTATAATTTTTCCTAAATGTATAAGTCGTAATATCGTTTTATAACTTTATTCCGGTGTGTTCATGACTAGTATGAAAGCTTTCGTTTTAAACCCAACAAATTAAAGCAAAACCCTTAACTTTTAATAGTGAGTACGAACATCAGCTACGAACAAAAACAGAAAAATGAAGCACGACCCTTCAGCGTTTTTATTAATACGTTTAGAAAAGAAAGTAACTACTAATTTCGCTTAGCTTCTCCAGTATATGATGCGCAAACAAGCGGAAGTTTTATACACATCATCCAAAATTACATTTTGCTCAAGTTAAGGAAAAAGGTTCGTGTTTCCTTCCACAAAGTGCATGTGTTTTTTCAAGAATGATACCAAAGAAAGCACCTCACTTGTTAAGAAAATCTTGATGGGTACAAGGAAAAGGAATTTGTGACTCTGAGTCAGTCTACTTTCTTGAACAAAGTTTGTTCATTGCACATGGGATTGAATCTGCTTGCTATTGTACAAATATTGCAAGTTGTACATGCTCTGTAGTTTGGAATTCACACTGGTCAGAAATGAAATGACGTTAGACGGTTGAAAAATGCCTTCCTAAACAATTCACAATTTATTTAAGATAGTACATGCACAAAATCATCCGTGCTGGTTTTACAAGACAAAGCTAATGAATTCGTGACATTTTCTAAAAGGATTTTATGCTTACATTTTAAAATAAATTTTTTGAGAGTTTCACTGTATTTGAGTAGCCTGGGGTGATTTGGGAAACCTCTTTTGTAGCCTCCGCCTACTTGGTTATGTCTTAAGTATATTGGAACTTCAATTCAATTACTGACAAACTTATATTCATCTAAGATATTAGGAAATGGAAAGGTTCGAATTTTCATGCAGGCATATGAAATTGGCGAATTCTCTAAACTCAACATTACTAATAATAATATACTTTATAATATGATGTCCTTCTAATTAAATTTGTCCTCCTTTCTTCCAGACGCATTCATATATTTGAAGGATTGATTTGACATGCCGTAGAAATGAATTTAGCAAACAAAACAAAGTGAATGGGATTAACCATGAATATTATGGGGCTCCAATGCTGAAAGAAGCTTTGATTATTTTCCTGATTAAATCAAAGGCAATCTTTACAATGTTTGTGATTAACTAAATAATTAGTGGATTCCACAAACTTGCTGATGAAAAAGGAAAAGTTATCCAAAATAGGAAATGCTACCATAATCATAACAATCATAAATACCTAAGCCATGAATCAGTGTCTCGTCACTTGCAGGAATCCTTTAAATGGACTTCCTTTCTCTTAAAAGAGCTGTGCTGCGCATCCATAAAAAATATTTGCATTGTATCATCCATTCAACGATATCATATCCTTTAAGACCCACGCATTATGAAGTAAGTGACAACACAATATGTTACGCTTCATAAGAATGTCTTGATTTACGAAATGGCTTGAGCTATAGGAATCGTGGTACGTAAGTGTGCAATTAAGACAGACATGTACATATATAAATACATTTATTGTATGTGCAAAATATGAACGGACAAAATAACGTTAACTCATTTAGTTTCTGTTACTGTCTGTTTCCAATATATTATTTTCATCCTTTATTTGAAGACTGTCACCTTGGAACTCTTTCCAAAATGTAATATATAAGTCACGATGAAGCTTAACTAACCACAAGTGTGTTGTAGTAACAATGAATAATTCGACCAATAAAAATTTCTTACAGGCGTTTTGATTGTTTCACTATTAAGTATTATATACTTACGTATTTCGAATGACTGTCACTTTAAGAAGTAACATAAGTCATGTCGCGTGATTGTCATGCAAAGTCACATCTTATGAAATTTTATGTGCTTCCTAGGAGTTTCCTCTGCAAAAAGAAAACAAAGCATCAGCTCACAGTACACTTTACACAGACAACGACGTAAGAGAGAAAGAAAAAGAACTTTTGCCAGCATCATAACTGCCATATATGTGTGTCAAGTTGACGTGCCAAAGTCGACGAACATTTTCTGTATTTATTAGGAATTCTCTGTGACAAAGCTTTATAAGGAGAGTTGTTTTGGTATGATCATCGTCTTCACTCGTCCCTCTATGACCATACCTATTTCGAAGAGTACATGGATGTAAGAGAAAAAAATATATTTCTTCCTTCACCTTTTTTGCAAACGAATGTGTTTTTTGATAATGCTACATCGCAGCAATTACCTACATACCAACTTTAGTTGCAATGATGTCCTAATGGAATAGAAAATCAAAGAGACAGCAGATTTCTGTGATGTCAGTGAGACTAATATGCATAATATGCAATAATAATGGATGGAGATTAAGATAGTCAACGCGATTCGCGAAGCTTTGGGATTTACGTTTTGCACTTCCCACCATAAAGTGATTCCACAGGAATGTATTATACATACGCTATTCCAGCACAGTCTACATTGCTAGTCCTCAGAAGCAGTTGTGATACGAGTTTCGCGTGAGGAAGTCACCTAGCTTTTCCAGAATCTGAATCGTTCATCAAGAGTGTCGAAGAACACCAAATGTGAGCCTTCTTTCCAGCATAAAGTGTAAATAAATGGCATTAATAGTTTGCCTTTGTTCCATTGTTGAGTGAGGCCACCAAATTTCAAGTAACCGTTTAAACTGTGTTTTCTCGAGCATATTATCAGAAAAAGTTTTAAAGTTGATGAAAATATTTGATATAAAGATTTGTCTTGTTATGTTAAGTGAGTTGATTTGGCCAGATTTGCAAAAATGTGAAGTTAAAATGTTTTGACTTGTTAAGCATAAAAGTTATAGAAATAGTTCAACAGTTTTTCCCTCACCTGTTATATTTTCAGTGAATCCAGCACTAAAATAATAATTACAAAAATAAGCGTTTGTCTACAACGAAAATACACAAGTTGGAAAGTAAATCATTTTGGCTTGAAGAAAAGAAAGAAAAAAAGTTTTAAAGAAGCTTGCATCGGATAATTCTGAGCTGTTTCACTGGAATCATCACTTTTCGAGTAAGAAAAAGCTTTTTACTTTGAAGAATGATCTATTCAATAAATTAAGGAAACATGAATCCTGACGACCGTTTCCTTTTCCAAATACAGTTGAAAATCATTATGTATTTTAAAACAATCGTGAATAATGAATTAATTCATTCAAAATGAACGATTCTAAAACAATGCTTGTAAATTTGATGAGATGAAATCCAACTGTGTTTCCAAAATTGATTCCTATCTTTTCAAATTTTCAAGCTTTTGGCAATGTGCTATCAGCGGATAATAACTGACCTGACCTGTACCATATTTTTTAGCTTGTGCCATCAGTTTGCTGTGGTCGGATTTTATAAATTTTATATTTACTGGTATTCATTTTTTCTATTTGCATGTATAAATCATGCTGACATTTGAGAGTGTTTTTGAAAAATGTCGGTGTTATGCATTTGTTAAATCACACTAGTTAATGCACCAGAATGATTAAATGAATCCCTTAGGATAAACGAG
>JAANSQ010000903.1:0-18192 GCA_036850885.1 Lepidocyrtinus dapeste | reverse complement strand
ACTTTCTTGCTTTCACTTACAGGGCATTTCTCTCAGTTTTGGTTTACCGAAGGCTTAAATGCCACAGTAAAACAGATGGAAGTGCATAATTCTTGTATACTTTGTGAAAAAATGTAATATATAAAAAGCGAGAGAATTACTAGACTAAGTAATATAATTGATTACCTTGCCACACACATCCCAGCAGTTCGACGCGTAAGCAAACAACCCTGCGGTGCACAGCGTATGGGAGAAATCTAACTTTTTGAGCGAAAAGAGGTGGTCTCAACTTGGTGGTAACCACGGTAGAAGTGTCTGTGTTTCCCGGGAAAACCTGTAAAAAACGACCATAGCATGATTAAACGCTTAGCAAACAATTCATGAATTAAGCTATATACCCGCACAAATACCTTGCAATAGGTATGGTTAAGGGCAGGTGTCAATTTCAATTAACCAACTGATTAATTAATTTCTTCTTGAATTCCCCTCTGTCATTTTACGAGACCATTACTGGGCAATAAAATGAGCTTCACTTCAGAGCAAATACTTTTCCAAGAGCTGCAAAGACTCGTGTCTACTTTGTCTTTTTCTACGGATTATCTCTCAATCAGACCAAACTAGTAAGGATTTTCGCCTGGATGAACTTTTAAAACTTATTTAGAGAGTGTGAGAGTGCAATAAACGGTTGGAGAAACTTTTTTGTGTGCAACAAAGTCATTTAAGATTCTTACACGGTTTATCCTCCCCACCCGTATCTTCCTTTTATTCATTTACCTCACTTTTGAATTACTTAACTTTATATCCTACAATTTATTTTGTTACATCACGTCTTTCCTTATAAAAAGGTTTTTCTGTAAGTAACTTTAGTATATCACATAAAAACTGTCACGTCACGCATCGGGTAGCGACAACAGAATGAAATTCCTCAAAGTGGGAAATATACTGGCGGACATAAACCAGTTCAAAATACCTACACTAATTCAGGTTTAATCAAATCGGGTGGAAAGTGTAGGGCTAGGTGCTAAGGAATGAAATGAAAGTGTGTACTGTTTTTATTCGTGGTTTGGGTTGCTCATTAAACAACTTACAGTTCGTGTGTGTGTCGGTGTCACGCTGTAAGTTTTATAGCACCCTTCCAAAATCTTTTCCTTGATTTCTCCTAAAGCCAAACTCATCATTATATTCACATCACTTTCTCCAACTCTCCCTCTTTCAACCATCAATTCTTTCATTGTGACTTTGGTGTGCAACACGAATACACAAGAATTTACAGTATAAGAATTCCAGAAAAACTTGGTATTTTTTCTGCTGAGCTGATGTTCTTAAAAGACAAGTTGCTTATCTTCTTGTTTCTAAACGTATTTTATAACAGCTAGAGATCTCACGTAATTCAGAGTAATAATAGGATGTCTGTGTCTTTTCATCAAGGAAAGTAAATTTATTAACAGCAAAAAATCCAGCCCTCTCAATGTCCTATAAAAACTTGGATGCACATTTGCCACACCACATAACAAATTCCTTTAGAAATAACTTGATTGTGACATATGGTCTACTGCAGTAACATGCTCTTATGCGTGTAGCGTACGCGTGTGTGTAATGTCAATTTAAAAGTACTAGAGAATGGGAGAAATTTCAGAGATTTGAACTCAACCTGTTTGCCTCATGCCTTACATTAGAAAACATTACGTTCTTGATGGATATGATGATGTACCTCGTGATGATTTGAAGTCAAAGTAATTTCTCTTCCTCTTCCTCCTCCAAATAAAAGCTTTTCACAGACATACGACCATACTACATTACAGTCAAATGAAAGTAGGTAGAAAGCTGTAAACATGCTTTTGTGTTTACCTCTGCTGCGATGCAAGCAGTAACATATCAACAGTAACACTTTTTCATTCACTAAGTGGGCAGTATAAAGTTTCTGCCACACAATCTCTACAAGTTCTGTCGAGGTTTTTAAAGGATTCATTGTAGGGACTTTAGGCTAAAAATAGTGAAGAGGATGTTGGCTTTGATCGCACCAGTGTGAGGGGTCTTCTAATGGCAATTTTATTGCAGTCATTCCTTCCCACTACTATGGCTAGAAGTTGGAATGCGTATGGAAACGTGTTCTTCCCGCTGAAGAATAGCTTTGAATTGTTCCTACATGAGTTGACTTTACCTAGTACTTTTTTTCTCTCTCTTCTTTACTCCTTGCTCGCTTGACAGTGAAGTCATGTAGTCAATAGAAAATGTACTGTAGTGGTACTTTCCTCCAATCTAGTAGTTTGCAGCCATTACCCTGTCTAGTGTACTTTTAATCCTGCGGTCATGCCGTTTTTCTATTTTAGAATGCAGGGCAGAGCAGTGTTCATGGTCTCAAATAAATTAGTTCATTTCTCTACTCTTTCCTTTGCTTTCCCTGACACTTGTGAAAATATCTATTATTTTTACCAAATGATAAAAGCATAGAGAGGCTTCTAAAGTTAGACCTAAAACATGCTACTCTCACACAATCAGTCAGGAGTTTTGCCGCACATCGATAAAAAACATATGTCTCTGCTCTGTTAACTATGTTCCTTTTCCTACAGAATGCGGGTAACTTATTAAATTACACGAATTCATGCATGCATACTTACTAAGGTATGAAAATATTATGTACAAGAAATTTTTTTAAAGATGAGAATCTAGGTCAATAATTTTATATGACTTACGGTTTTCCCATCAAAGCGATAATACTTTCTCCAACTTTGGAACCCTTCTCTCCAGTACTCAAGTTCTATAAATTCTGTAAATTCTTGGCCCAGCCCGTTACTGTACCTTCCTTGCATTTGGATCCCACTGATTAGGTGTGTCTCGTTGAGTGGATATCTAGAAAGAGGAATTACTTTTTGGTTAATTTGACAAAATGAAATATGCATATTACAGTTAACATCACAAATAGCTTTGAAATACCTACTTAAACTAGCAACCATTATATACATATATATGTAGACATATTTACTTTCCAATTGATACTTACTTGAAGCCATTCACGAACTCCGTGACTAATCGGCTCCTTGGGACACCAACTTCCGCCCTGCCTGTCGCGGTTGA
Source organism: Lepidocyrtinus dapeste (assembly GCA_036850885.1). Lineage (NCBI taxonomy): Eukaryota > Metazoa > Arthropoda > Collembola > Entomobryomorpha > Entomobryidae > Lepidocyrtinus > Lepidocyrtinus dapeste. The sequence continues at coordinate 15,138 of JAANSQ010000903.1, read as the reverse complement.
GTCTACAGAAAAGAAAACAAACTCTCCTATCACTCAGCTCAATTGATTAATTCATCACGTTAACGTATCTTTGACAGTTTGAAATAGAAAAACTCTCAAAACGGGCATAGTACGAGTCACGAGTGTTTCAAAACATCCTCAAATGCATGCACTTTCCAATAGTCAGCCAATAATAACTTTCTACTACACCATCTGAAGACAAAATCTAGGGTGTTGTAGCAATTAACCTTTACTTTCAAAATCATAAAATCCATAAACCAATTAGTACCAAATTTACATTTCAAGTTTGATACGCGTAAGTATAGTATGGTCACGCAATTCTATTAATATGGAGATCACTGCTGAATATCATCCTTCATTCAAACAAACACACTGAGAGCAAGTACATACAATGAATCCGTATAACTGGAGAACTCCCCTGACTCATTCAAATCTTAATTGTTATAACCGTTCTCATTTGTTCCTCATCAAATTCAAATCACCTACACTTATACGTGGAGAATTCTATTACTTACGTGGAAACGATAATTATACCATGATTCAGTTTATTAGGAGTGTATAAGAAAAACATGAACGAATGCGTCGCCTGAAATAAGAGCATATCCGTAGAGATAAGTTTGTGCCGTGCTGTGAGAGCAATCGTGCAATAAGTGAAAGTAGGCGTAGCGGGTGGGTTCTAATAGTTTTTCTACAGGATGAGGGTTCAGCTGTCCAGGAGCATTTAAGAGGCAACCCGGCAGCACGAGGAGCAACTTTTGTGGAAAAACTTTAATAGGCTAAACTTGGTAATTGGGATAATCACAGAAGATCAGGGCTAGACTATGGTGTGTCGCTGTCAAATTACAGTCTTTTCTTACTCACTACCATCACCATCATCATTTTCCAGAGAATAATTCTACGGGAAACACCCATTCGATTTCGAACACACTATTCAAACTTTCAATCCGAAACTTTTTGAGTTTTAATGTATATGCATTCATGGCAGCTGTTTAGAAACAAGCGCTAATGGCAATGCATTCTGAGAAAAAGTTTTGGGTTTCTATCCGTTCACTCGGTATCCAACAAGCCTACAGTTTGTTCTTTTACATCTGTTTTAAATTGTGTAAAGTAATAATATTTCCTTGTTCATGTGCATTTTCTCAAATCATCCATTACCTACAGGCTAAAATGTGCTTCAAAATGAAATAGGCTACTTTGAAGAAGAAAAATGCAAGCGCGGTTCTTTTCTTTTCCCTTTATTCCTTCTTACCCTGTGAAAATGAACAATAGGGAAGAAAGTTTAGAAAAGAAAGTATAGAAATTGTGAAGAACAATGTATTTTCATTTCGTCTAGATATTGTAAAGGAGCTGCTCTTCACAGAAGAAGAGCATCATTGCCATCACAACCCCAGCTACTCACTCTCTCAACCCTTCTTGCTCTAACGAACGTCATTACCATAAAATGAAGGTTAATGTTGCCCAAAGCGGTACGATGCATTGAGCAAAAGTGAAGCAATGAGGTCGAATGTCGACTCGTCCACTTGTACACGTTACGAAAAACCATATTATTATTTTTCCCCATCATCAAAAGGTACTGTTGGAGGCTTATGAAATATTGGAGCAAACATTTGACGAGAGGGGCTCTCGTTATTATTTCATTACAAAAAATCTTCATAATATGGTAATTGGAAAATGGAAACCAGAATTTGTACTCGCCCAAGGAAAATATACACAGCTTATAAACTAAGTCAGGATGGCTTGAATTTGATCTCTTTGTGTACAATCTCAGCCCAGAAATCTCATGCTATTCTAAAGTTCAATGGTCGCTTGAGCTGATAAAAAGAAAAAGGCCAGCATGCACATTACGTACATGCAATAATCTCTAATTTCGTTCAGTACCAAAAAGAACACTAAAAGCACGATATGAATGTTGACAATTCGCTCTTTGACAAAGGACCCAAAAGGTATTATTTATTTAGCTCAGAGTAGAAATGATAACAACGCTATGTGTGAAAGAGCAAAGCTCCCTTCGCCATTTATAAACTAAGTCAGGAAGGCTTGAATTTGATCTCTTTTTGTACAATCTCAGCCCAGCAATCTCTTGTTATTTTAAAGTTCAATGGTCGCTTGAGCTGATAAAAAGAAAAAGACCAGCATGCACATTACATACATGCAATAATCTCTAATTTCGTTCAGTACGAAAAAGAACACTAAAAGTACGATATGAATGTTGACAATTCGCTCTTTGACAAAGAACCCAAAAGGTTTTATTTATTTAGCTCAGAGTAGAAATGATAACAACGCTATGACATTAGCAAACAATGCTCAATTGTTGTAATGTTATTCCTTTGATGATAGGGATGCCAGAAGCATATGGAATGCTAGAGAGTTTTTGCTCGCTTCCGTCATCAATTAAACAAATGTGCATAAGGTTGTTGTTCCGGTTTAACGAAAGCTTCAACTGCATATGTTTTGAAGGCATAGTATACATTGCATGAATGCGCTTTTTACTTTTTAGAAGGAAACGGAGTAAATATTAAAATAAGCCGGTAGTACCTTACTCTCATTTCCTTTGCTGCATAATTCCACCCAAAGCTTGCGGCCATATTGACTTAACAATATCGTTTGAACTACGCAAGCAACGTCATCACTTTAAAAAAGGGAAATTCAGGTCACATGTTTAAATGAGCACAGATTTCATTTCCTCAGATTCTTGAAAGAATCTTCTCTAGAAAAAAATGAACTAGTCCGCTCAAAGCTTAAAGGTTTTTGCAGTTTGGCAAGAGAAATGGAAACGGAAAAAGTAATGGCAATAATTTCGGTACTTTTCTCGCGATCTTTTGTGCTACTCTACGCCTAATGTTATTATTCAATACTATTCTTCGCATTAAGAAGAAAGTATCCTTTACTTAGAAAATTTCCTATTTTCAAAACGATAGTCCCTTTTGCTTCTTGCACAATCTAAAACTGTGTCGAAGGAGCTAATAACTACCAGCGAAAGGGAAAAATGAAAGGGAATACGAAGCAAAAGATGAAAATTAGTTGGTTTTGTTATTACCCTGCTACCATACCACCACCAGGCTACCCCGATTTGGCTCTGGGCTCTTATAACACAATGGGTTTTCTCTATTCATTATATTCTTTTTTGAGAAAGTGGCAGAAGCAAAGTCAATGGCTACTCATTCAGTTAAGCTTGTCCCAGCAGTTTTGCATTAAAAGAGATTTTCTGTCCGGTGATGATGAGTCAGTGTGGTTATAAATAGTAAAAGCTTATAGCATTTGGTTTGGTATTTGCAAACATCCCAATCTGTGAGCATCTTTCAAAACACTTCACCAACTTCAAAGAATGTCTTTGTTCTAGTCAGATTTAGAAGATAGATTTTTTTTATATTATTTATCAACCGGGGCTTTAGTGGAAGTGGAGGGCTTTCTTTTCCCCTTGGAAAATTAATGACGTATCGGTATCGTTTGCTGATTGAATACGAAACAATGAAAATTTAAGTAAAACGGAATAACAGAATTCTTCTGCGGGACGTATGCCTAGCCTTTTCCTTTCTTCATTTTAGTTTTATCAATTTCTTTCGTTCTAACATTTACATTTAGAATGGGAGTATAAATGTAAAATTGTTTTCACAGTCGGCAATCGTTAAAGTCAGTACGTTTTCATTATGTAGAACAATAAGAAGACACGTGAAAGGTGAAGCTTGAAGAAATCCGTTGTTACTATCGGAAGACTGAATCGCGCGCAACAATATTGTTTCTTTAGATTGACTTCCGTTAGTAAACTGAGAGCAAGTTGAAATATATGACATTCATTTGCCTTTTGAAAAACTTAATTTTATGAAGTTGATTTGCCCTTTTCAGTTGAGAGCAAGATGACTGCTGCTCTGGGCCATTTTCTATCTATTCAAGTCCATTGAATTTCTTTAGGGGGAGCAATTCAACAATTCCAAAGGAACAAGAAAGTTTTATGTGTGACGACGTGTGCAATCAATATTGAATGAGAGGGAGATGGTAAAGGAAGGAAAGGGCAAATACTGTACATGGAGTAAATGTACCTCACCGAAAAAAAAAGTTTATCAAACAAAGAGCTTGTCATGCTTTGCCTCTTCAAGCTCTTCGATTTTTTATATGAAATGGAGTTAAAGAGCAGATGTGCATGATTTGATGATGTTGTAATACGTGAGGAGGTAAAGACCATCCAACGTTTTAGCGTTCATGCATATTTTGGTTGGGCGCACGACCGAGAATATTCAATGGTCGTGTAGTCATATTAAGCTGTCTGCCTTTATTTTCTTGAGTTCAATTTGATGCGGATATTTACACAATGAAAGCAATACTTGTGCTTTCACAACAACCAGAAACTATCATATACAAAGGGAAAAGGCTTCACTTGACTTTAAGGTAAGCAAACAAAGTTTTCAATAAAGAGAACTTTGTATTTGTTTGTTATATTGAGGAAAAGTAAACCACTAAATTCCCAATAAAAGGTCGTCAATCTCATTTCAGTTCCCCTCGTCTATTTCTACAATCTCATAAAAATATACATTTAGGTTTATACTTCAAAGTAGAGGCAGAAGTACTGGCCTACGTTTGTCCACCTAACATGACGCTATCAATATAAGTAATATTTTAGCTATTATAATGATACTGTTTTGCTTATCCCATGACTGCCTCATTATTTCAACCAAAAGTGCCATAAAAATCAAAAGCCTAGTAAATCTAAAGTTGTTTATCTTGAGGCTTGTACATACATGTAGATATGTCATACTCACCGTTAAATATTCATTTATGCAAATTCTATCGGTATATTCCCATTTCAATTATAAATATGAAGTAATTGCGAATTCTTTCAGTGCATCCTTCTGTCATTTGTCTAATGACAAGGTAAATCTAGTATTTTCAAGTAATTGGAATTGCAATAGTGTTATTGCAATAGCGAAGGTGCACATGAATGAACTTCCAGCAGCATTTCATAACTCCATAAATCCTTACGTTTGTATTAGCTAGTACAAAAATTCTGTATTCTTAGTAGCTTCCTTTCTTGAAGAGAGAAAGTAATCAAATCCGAAGCATGAAAGTTGATAGTGCGCAATCCATAAAATTTTAAAAGCATTTGACAAAGTTAAGCCAGAGTGTTAGTATACGCTCAGCTTTCCCCAAAGTGTTCATTACTTCCTCGACTAGAGAAAATGGTACGAAAAGCTGTATTAAAAAGAAACAAAACTGGCTTTGAATGTTTCCGTGCATGCATGTTATTACTGGATTATAGCAAGGAAAAAGGCAAGAAAATTGCGAGTCGTCTTTTATGGGATATTTATTTTGCGAAAACATCAAATAAAAATGGAATAATATAGATATAGCTCTATAAACCTACAGTGAAAGCTTACTTTAGGCAACAAAAATTATAACAATGTTAAAACGTTCATTAGCAGCCTCATATACCCTTAGCATTATTTCCCGCTCCAAGCTTGAGGTTTTCTTTTTATAGTAATGGTGTGAAATGAAGTGATCGAGCTTATTCCATTTCTCTTCCTTTTTCGATATTTTTTTCTTTACGAGCACCCGTAAGGAAGTAGGCTTTTGCTTAACAGCAACGAGGCAAAAAATGAGAGATTTAGACATAAGACTGGAGGCAATACTAATACCCGTTCTTTTTTATACTCATTTCGTTCTAAAAAAAAGAGTTGCACGAAGTGGCTCCAAGACGGAAATGAGCAGAGCCCTGGAAAACTTTTATTACTCTGCTAAATGAGTGCGATATCTAGGATCAATAGACTCATAGACTCATAGCCATTGTGGGCCTATCAATCACTCCCTTGACAATTGATTGTGTTTCTGGGACGCGTAAATAACTGCACCAAAGGAGAGCTAGTTGTCGATTTAATGTCGACCCTTGCATAATATAGCGTTTACAGTGTCGTAATACATACTCGTTATAGACATTCCAAAGTAATGAAAATGTAGAAGAAAAACTTACCTGCTACATAGTTTGTATGAGTTTAGAGTACTGATATTTTTATATTTTGCTATATAAGATTGCTTCGAATGACATTGTGAAAGAATAAAAACGATGAAGTAACCCAGTAAAGTTTCTATCCAGCCAGAGTATCGCGAAAGGGTCTATATTATATTTTGTATTTGATAGCATGGCATGACGGTGAGGATCTTTATTAGTGCTGGAAAATGACTGACTTTTTTATATTTATGCATCCAAGACCCCTAGTAAACCCATGTCTTAGACTCTGAAGGCATTATTATTTTTAAGAGGAAAAAATGAAAGGAAGTTGGGAAGAAGTGCCGCTGTTGCAAAGACCTACTAATAGTAGTAGTAGTATAATAGTAATCATCGTGAGTAAACATGTATACAAGTTATAGCAATGGTTAAAAATGTATGCTATTTTATAATACATTAAGAGCCCATACCATTCATTACATCATGCTTGTGGTGAAAGCATGCGAGGATTTTTAAGGTACTTTGTAGTAATAATGATATTAAGTCATTAAACGCGTGTACACTTAATCATTGTTCACCTTTGAGGGGTAACTAACCCTATAGAGCAATAGAGGTAATGATAGAACACAAGATCACCTCATAAAATTTAGAAGGGTAGTTAGACAACCTTCCATCCAACCAAAGTATGCACTAATGTTATGTAACAGCAATAATAACGCCTATCTCTACACACGAAAGTATTTTTATACGTGAATTTCTTTATTGCCCCACATTTTTCCTGAACATCTAATCTAAAAGTTTATTTTTCTTGGAAGAGTACATACATAGTATAAGTCGATAAATAAAATGCCTTAGATGATCATGATCTCGTTTATTGCTCATTCAATCCATTAAAACAGCCAACCATAATAACGTTCCCTTTACCACTCTACCGACTAAGCTGATTGGGCTATTTGTCATTTAATACAAGAAGGGCGAGAAGGTATTCTCCATAGGTTTATTTCAAGATTGTCGAAGGTGTGGTGGGCATTTCTTGTTAATTGGATGGGAGGTGTAAGCCGATTATAGGTAGAAGCACGCCCCCATGTATTCATCTTCAATGTTGCTGTTGATATTATTTAGTGAAAGTTAGAAAATGCTAAATATTTTCTTGCCACCATAAAATATTACCACGCCATAAAAACCAAGAACAGCAACTCATTAGTCATTAACGAAACGTCACAGGTATTATTCATGAGCCATGGAACCGTGTGAGATAAAAAGAAAAAGACGGGGTTTCTTACCTCTTACCAAAGTCATAACGAGATGGCTTTAACGTGTAACTTTCTATTATGCTAATTTAGAATCAGCTAAGAAGCTTTCAAACACCTATCCACTTAACTTTTCCTAAGGTTTCTGAACACTTTTTTATTCCATTCACATGTAGCCCCTTCCTATCGGAAGCTCTCCAGAAGGTATAAATACATTCATTTTCTATGCACGGCAAATAAAGGAAATGAGTGACAGGTTGAAGTAGAATTTACTAATAAAAGATGTCTATCAAGTCATGTGTTAAGTACATTTTGAGGTACTAGAAAAACCATTCAGAACGATTTCTTCACAAACTCACGACACATTAATGTGCCAAGGATATAGATATGCGGTGAAAAATAAGACAATCATTTTGAAGTCTTGAAGCGTCAGGGGGTGCACGGTACTCAAGAACAAATGTGAAATAGTTTGTACTCAAGATTTGTCATTATGAGTATTGCGTTCGTTTGAAACAACAGTAGAGCAAAAAAGAAAATGAATGACTTTAAGACATTGTGATAAACTACCGGTATGCACGACCAGAAATAAAATATGTGATGTTCTTTGCGCTAATGGTAGGAGATGTCACATTCAACAACGAAGCAAACTAAACAAAAATAAGTTATTATCAGCCTAGTTGAGGGTATCGTAGGCACAGTGGAAGGTGAGTATAAACGCGAACAAAGTATTATTTACAGTCAAATGCTCTTTAACTTGTAGTAAAAAATTAAACCTTCCATTGGAATTAAAATTATGGAAGACGTATTTCGGTTTCACAATTTTTTAAGCGTGTAACAAAGTCCGAAAATTAAGCGGATTAAATTTTTACCGATATAAAAGGATTATCTTGATAGCAGTAATAAATCATCTAAACTGTCAAGCGTATGGTGTATCACGGCTTCGCTTTGCAACCTCATAATCAACTATGCCTGGGTTCATGGGTTTTACTAATTCCGATCATTGCGTAGTTAACAACATAGTGAATCAGAATCAGTGAAAAGTTCCTCCTTTAATAAATGTAACATCATTATCAACGCTCAAATGACATCAACACCAAAGCCAAGCTGCTATAGTCGTTTCATGCCATTTCGCTGCTCCACTAATTCCCACTTGACTGAGGCACTTATAACAGGAAGTGCCAATAGGTATAAAATTCTATACACAGAGGCATTTGTAGTCTTGCTTCTGTGCATATAGTCTCGGTGAAAGGATCTCCTAGTTCCTAATCTGTTATTCATGTAGATTTATCTCATTTCTAGGCTACCTATTTTAAGCAGAATAAATTAATGGGACGAATCATATCCTTCGTAAATCACCTTCACCATTAGATAACTAGTACTTAACCAAATTCTGTAATGTATAACGTATAAGCATTTACTCAAAAAAGCAGGTAATAGGATATACACAAATTTATTTTCCTCGAATTGATCCTCATGTTGACCCATTTTAAGAATAACACGGAAGATCCCGCAGCGTTCAGAAGTAAAATAAAAGTTTTCGCATTAATATCATGTGTAGCAACTTTTCAAAATGTTTGCCCAAGATTGACCCATATAAATAAGGTAACTTGACAGCTTCAAGAGTGATCGTGTTTATGCTGGGGCACGAGACAAATGAAAACCAGTGCAAACTGTATCTAATCCTCTTTCTAACCAAGAAAGTTAATACAAATTTGCATGCCATATTAGATTTATTCGTGAATTCATGGCCCATCCATCACTTAAACTGCCGGCATGAAACCATAAAGTAAAAAATGTAACACCTTTTCCCACAAAAACCTGAATTCTGACTTGCTCCAACTCAAACTTTTTTGAATAAATGTTCACAAATACATACGTATCTGCATGTAAAATGTTCATTGACTCCTGTAAACCTGCCCAAAAATGATTTTTTAAAAGTAGGAAGGAACAAGAGTAACATTGATCGACGAGGGAAATAACTAGATCAAAGGGAACTTCTAATGAAAAAAGCAAAACAAATGATTCAGAGAAAAAAGCTCTAATCTCCTGTGTATGAAATACTAAACATAACCTCGATTCTTTCAAAACCTAAATGTACAAAGATCAATGGTTTTGTCAATATAGTTGACCTTTATTCCAGTTTCTGACACACATGCTTTCACCAAATAAGACTTTTAGTTGATTAACTGATAAAACACATAATGAAAATTTAGAACAAAGCCTGCTTAATTATTTTAAAAGAAAATAAATGGAGGAAATGGACTTTTGAGGATGGACTAAAAGCAGAAACGTACAAAGAAGATCTGTCGTTTTTAAATCCTTGCAAAATAAGCCTGTTTTTGAACAATTTCAAAAGGATTTGAAGCAATGAGATAGTTGTTTGTCACAGATTGCATCAATTTCGAGTAAAAGAAGTATTTAAAATATTACCAAGTGTAGTCCATTTTATTATTGATGCGCTTGAATTTACAAAGATGTTGACACATACGTTTAAAAAGGAAAGAAGTGAACGAAAGGTTGAATTAATTTTTATCCAGATAGACACAATTTACAAATTAAACAACAATTAAGTATCTAGTAGATATTGCAATGATATACTTTAAGGACTGTTACAAACTTGTTGGTTAAAAGTCAATTTAAGTATTAATAACCTAGAAGTCATCTCTAAAGTGAGTGCAATACCACCCCGAGAAAAATTGGGGCTTAACCGAAGAGCAATGATGAAAGGGAATTAGGAAACGTATGTTCGCCTGGAAAAAGAAAGCTCTTAGCTTTTACAAAAAAGACGATCCCATTTTATTTAGGAGGCGTATTCATGGTTTATGCATGAAGGATATCCATTCATTGTGCTTTGTTTAGCATGTAGCCAATGATTTTCTTTTTAGGGTTTGAAGAGTGAGTACTCGTAGCAATTTTGATTTTCTTTTGGTTTTCCAAAATGTAAAACAGTTGTTTCTTGATGTTCATGCTCTTTAAAATTAAATCAAGCATATCTTTCTTGTGGTTTCACGCGATTTAAAATTTTCTCACGAACTTTGAGATTAGAAACGTCAGTCAAATCAAGTTCTGATTCTTTTGAATTCTGAATGCTCTTTTCCAAATATACACCATGATTGTGCTTTTGTTTGTAATTCATGGATGCATTTGAATAAAAAAATTATAGAAAGGAAACGATCTCCCTTTTGCCATGAACTGATTCATCCAATAATGAAACGGCACATTAGCGTTGGACTCCCCTTTGAATAGAAGTTTTTAGCTACTGATTTCCCCCACTCCTTAAAATAAAATGAGAAAACTGTTCGCGACAGGTTCTCCTGATCTATTCATTTGTTCATAACTCCGCCACAACTTAATAACACACATAATCTAGCTTACTTCTTTTTAGCCCCCTCCGGACTGGTAAGCAAAAATTGAATAACCACCAAATGCGGTTTTCACTTCAGAATGTAGGGAACCTAAAGGCAAGTTTGCGGAGAGAAGATATCTAGGATAGGAATTTAAGGGAAACCCAAAATCTTAAGCTATTTTGTTTTCTTTCTCATGTTATACACTTTGAGCCAGATAACATTTCGTTTTATACTAGATTCATAAATATTTATCACAATATTGAAAAGAGCATACCATGGAGGAAAAGCCTTTCTTTAAGCTAGTTTAGCTATTCCAAAATTGAATTCCATTTTACATACTTTCCAGTTTTGTTGTTCAGCTTACTGGTTTCAAGCTAAGAAGTAGGCTTAGTTTTGCTTTTTAGCAACCGAATGCCGAATGCACTACCATCAACAAGTAGAGATTGTGGTAATACTTAGAATCTTCTGTCTACAAGAAACTGTGCTTTTAACTATACCGTAGATTAATTACGACTAGCATTTAAATACATATTTAGTTAGCGTCTGACACATGGTGCATATATAAGCTCTTCAAAGCAAAGTTTTAACAACTTTGTAAGTTGGTACCATACATATTGTTTTTACCACTTTAGAAACAGTCGGTTTGCAAAAGGCTATCACGCTATGTCTTGAAATTGAACATTTCTAAGCATAGAATATTCATTAACTTTTTAATAAAAATTTTCCTTGTCAGATGAGATTTAATTTCGTTCACCTTTCTTAAACGATTTTGGATATTTCCTAATTCTTGTGATGTACGCTATTACTATTAGTTGACTGAAACACTTTTAATCATGGCTTCCACTGATGAAATTCATAAGGAACAAATTTGGTCATGTTGGAGCAAGTACTATTTTATTTACAGTTTACACATAGTAAAATCCATTAAAAGGAAAGTGTTCATTAATTTTTTACTTTAGTGTTGGCTCATATAAAAGTCTCTCGCAAAGTACCTAAGTTTGTCCCTGCATGTTGTACTTGCAAGCATTTTTAAAAACAAAATTGAAGCCGACATTGGAAGATTTCACGTTGTCATTGTCGTATAGTTATTACGCCCCGTTAGAAAGGTTCCATACAAAGCTTTCTTTAGTGTTTGTTGTTCTCACAGAAAAAATCTTGCTGTTGAAAGTTCGCCGTGACACAAAATGTAATGTGATGTCATAGTCCGCTATCTGTCTCGTCAAAGTGTCTACTGGAGAGATAATACGTACTCGTTGTCCTCTTTAACTCGGCTTTTCCTGCTTTCTTGAAATGAAAACACCCGAGGAACTCATAAGAGAAACAGATTCATTCATCTTAGTTGTTCCTCTAGTACTTCCATTCTTTCTCTCTTTTCATACGTATCAAAAGGCAAGTCCTTTCTCTAAATACAATAGAGGATATTGCTACGGCTGAACGTGAGAAGGGAGGAAGCGAGCAACATGGGACACATGAGATATCATTATTGTTTAGAAATCGTGCTGGCCATCGGATATTGCATGTCGTGACACATGAAACTCATTCTCACTCAAAACACACAGTTGCCTACTCAAGTTTGACATTCACATTTAATATGAAACAAGAAAGTAGTCGCACTCGCACTTCATCTTCTTTCAACTAAAGGTAAAAGCCAGTAGAGTGCAGCGTCATGTAAGCATGAATTATTATGTGAATGCGTTTTTGGTTATGGATAGAATTACGTCCCCAGAAACCACTTCTGGTCTGGTCCTCTTTTCCGGCTTACTTTACTAAAGCCTCCTTTCTATTTTTCGTAAAAATTCTCAGTCCCAGATACATAATCCTCCTATTATAAAGCTATGCCACCTGATTACACTTTTGTGCAGCGGGAACTCAACTGACCAGTACTTTTATTTTACACTATTTACTCTTCCTGCAAGTAAAAAATACATAATATTTTGTGGTGCACTGCCTAAGATCCTCAGTTGGAAATTCTGGGACTGATGCACATTATGCGTACTTTCTCTAGGTTTACACTCCTACTTCCCTCCTCTCCCTACACTTTTTCTTCTGCATTTCCTTTTTGTTTATTAAACATAAAGCCGCAATAAGACCCATGTAATAACTTTTCCTCCTCCTATAATAACCTTATTTCTCAAAGTTAAATAGGAATGTGTGTATGCGTGTGCTTTTATAATTTTCTACATTCCCTTTTCATTATAATAAAATACGTGGTCGGGACTTTTGGGCAGTCTGAAAACATGAGCCTGATTAGGGCTTTTAGGCTTCATTTTCTAAAGACAGTTTTTTTACTACTTCGTTCCAACTCTCACTAAATAAATGAGCCTTGCGTGAGGAATGTCGCAACAGAACTTCCTAAATTGCTGTTTACTATGGTTCCTTGCACGCTTCTCCAGTGAGTAGTTGTGTTATTAAGCGTTCCCTCGTCTAATAAGTAGGAATTTGTGTGCATCCTTAAGAGAAAATGAGGTTTTGGAATTTTTATCCGAAGAAAAAATAAAATCCTTTTTTCGTAATATCGAGAGACGAAAATGGAGAAAGTGCCCGTCTTTGAGGTTGATTCCAAAGCCATTTATCCATGAAGAGAAAATTTAATTCTTAACTCTGATGAGTTCAGAAAGAGCTGGGGTATCATGAACATTTAAAGGTGGTGTAGTGAAATGGCATACGCAATACTAATGAGGTTGAGTGATTTTGTCCCTTGTGAATTTTCTCTTTAATTTTGTCCCCAGTGAAACTCAACTTCAGATGGCACGCATTCCAAATGTGTTTAGAGAGACTTAAAATATTCAAGAGAAAGCATCGAACTCGACTCTTGAAAAAATCATGGACAACTTCCTGCCATAAAAGCTTTTTTAACTCCTTTTGGCCAACGTAATCGCTCACCATGTGGCTTGATATACAAAAAAAACGCTAAACGCAAAGCACGTCATGCGTGAGTTACTTAAGAATCATTGAAATACTTGAATAATATCTTAGGATCTGAATCAATTAGTGTTCGAGCGAGTCCAAGCTTCATTTTTTTGGAAGGGAGTCACTTCGTCTAGATTTGCACGTCATGCGTGAGTTACTTAAGAATCATTGAAATACTTGAGTAATATCTTAGGATCTGAATCAATTAGTGTTCGAGCCATTCTAAGCTTCATTATTTGGAAGGGAGTCACTTCGTCTAGATTCGCTAAAAAATGACCTAAATAATGCTACTAAGTTTTAAAATGGAAACTTGAACACACATGCACAATTTAAGAATGGAAAAGTTTTATTAGGACGCCTTTTGTCCTTGGTATTGTATGTACATATACACCTTTCACACCATGATATTTACTAGCTTAAATTTTGACACGATATTCTCCCAACTTTCACTTGAGGTTGCCATTAGTTCAACCACATACCCCTAATTTTACTTCATACTTAATAGAATAATGTGCATGCATGTAAGAAATTTCTCTAGCGTGCTCGGACATCAATAAAGCCAGGAAAGATCTGGTGTTGCGTTATAAAACTTTTGAAATCGGTAGAACCCATTAGACTTTTTGCTTTCACATTTTTCATAAACTTAATAAAAAACATTCCTGTCAACACAAACAGCTACAACATCAATTTAATCTGCAGTGTATTACATACGAACTATCCATATTGATACAAACTCTGACCAAAGTTAAAATACTCCAAAGGTTGGTCGTTTGAATAGGCAAGAAAGAAAGTAAAAGGTGAACAAACGCAGTTTTTCCATTTACATTCCATTACATCCAGATCCTTATCCATATTGATACAAACTCTGACCAACGTTAAAATACTCCAAAGGTTGGTCGTTTGAATAGGCAAGAACGAAAGTAAAAGGTGAACAAACGCAGTTTTTCCATTTACATTCCATTACATCCAGAACCAAGCAGACTTTTCATTTAAAAGAACTGCTGGACCGTAAAAATTGTGTGCTTTTACTGACTCGCCCCTAAAGAGCTGATGCGTCCCCTAGTCTTATACTCGTCATCCATCTAGAAAAATGTATAGTTTTTGCATTAATACAAAATGCGTTATTTCCAACTTTCTTTTGTAAATAGGAACATATCGTCACAGAAGGAACAAAAGTTTGATAGTTTAACTTGTAACGAAAGAAAAATGATAATTTTATAGCTGTCCCTCAACATGAATAGAAATTCTTTTTTATTGAACTCTGTCTGCATTTTGCCATAAACTTTCTCCTGTATACTCTAATACATTCAAGATTGTGTTCACCTTTATGGTAAGCTATGATACCTTTCGCCATTCTAGTTAAAAGTATAGTATCCTACCTTACCTTTAAAGTTATAGTTCCATTGATCCAAATCCTCTTTTATGCTAAAACACGGTTAAACGAATAAACAAGTCTTAGACATGTATGTACACAAACGCTTGTCGTACTAGTTATTTTTAAGATCAGCATGGGAGCTAAACCTAAAGCAGAAAACATGTGCTTGAATTTCGGATCTGAGAAACCCATGTCTATCTTCTGGCTCATACTTTCACTCGAAAATAGGAAAACCTCTAGGAAATGCTTCATCTCAATGTCAAGCGGTAAGCAATGATGCGATCTTCTTTTTAGAATGGGTATAAACCACAATAACAAAAC
>JAANSQ010000902.1:0-18193 GCA_036850885.1 Lepidocyrtinus dapeste | reverse complement strand
AGATGTAAATACAAATTATGATAAGTCACTTTCCTATTTTTATCTGCTTAATAATTAAATCTAATAACAAGAGAGATAATTTCAAAGGAAAACCAAACAGGAAGATAGTTTCCAAGGTTATACTCCACAATTTTCCATAATAATTTAATCTCAGGAATCCCGTCGTGATATGCCGAAGTAATAACATTTTAGAAAGGAAATGCAGTATAAACGCCCAACAAAATTTTTTGATTCACTAACATATCTTTATTGTCGTGGTTCGTTGTTGAAAATGTAAAAAGGAAAAAAAATTCTTGTTTGCTTTTATCATAATGCTAACCATTTGATTTCGGACAATAACCTTAAACTTAGAGTGAGGAGCGTTTAAAAAATATACTCATTTTTCTATTTATGCATAGGCATAAAAAATTCGTACAATTACTTAGAATACGTGTAACAACAAGAGAAAAAAAACGTACAAGCTATGGTAGGATCCATGGAAAAGGTAAAGTCATCTCGTAAAACGTTTCTTGAAATTCAATCCCTTCTTACAAAAAAAAATTTTGAAATTATTGGGAGAATCGACTCTTACGAAAAAATACTTTTTAAATGAAAACAAATAGCTAAACGGTCCGTAAAATTTAAGTCGCTTGAATGAATATGCCAGCATTTAAAATTATAACATTTTTCAGCAGTACAAAAAAAATCATCTGGATTGTAGACATTTATCCTCTTGTACAATTTACGCTTTGGGTGGATGAGTCTCCAAGATTGCAAAACATTTCGATATTTACAGAGCTTTTTTTTCTTGTACAACTGTTCCCTCCAATTTTCCAGTCATATTTAAGGTATATAGTTCTCCAGCCCTAGTGTACGATTTTTTTTACATTGTTCGCAATACAATAAAATTTTTTACATTGTCGAGAATTATTTTTGTGTCTTTTCAATTTTTAAAAGTTTTTTTACATCGGATTTATACGATCATATCAAATGCGTTGAGAAAAAAAATAAAATGTATGTTACAAAGGACGCTGTCTTGATACAAAAAATTGTGTAGAATTTTGAACATTTCCCTAGACTCAATTGCATAGTGCCATGGCGAAAATATGGTTATTGTTCATTTTGTTTTAAATTTTTGCTTGAGCTGTGGTCGGTAGTGATGATGTATTGAAAACTTGTACTTGCAAAGGCATGTCCAAATTTGGGTTCGGGGCTGTAGGGACTTTCTCAGTGGGAGCGATCAAGGTCACTGGTGGCTGAAATTCCTTGTTCTGGACGGATTTATCTAGGCCTTCCCCAGCGTAGGAGACCAAAGGCGAGATTTCAACGACGACTGGAGCCTTGTAGGTCATGCACGACTTTTGACTGTAAGGAACACAATATAAAAAAAATGGTTCGTTACTACAATAGTCTAGCAGACAATAGGCATAGTGGTTGAGTGTTGCAAAGAAGAACTTCTAGTGTCAAATTAGATTTATATAGAACACACTGGACAAACTAGAGTTTTTACAGAATGTGCAAAATCCAACAATTTGAATGATATTATTTGTGATGAAGAGTTAAGTGTGGGTGTTTAGGCACTTACATCTCATTGTTGTTGGTCTCCAGTAATATAGCGTTGTTATTCAAAATACTACAAAAACACAATGAATCGCACAAAAACATAAAACAAGCTAAAATAAAAAACGGTACGATTGGAAAATAGGTGAATTCTAGCTCTCTATAGTTTAGCTTTAAAGTTACTCATGCAGCAAATATTAGAGCTAGTTACATCATGCAAGTTTACTATTAAATTCAGACTGAAACTACGATAGAAAGGAGAGCAGAGCTAGAATTTACTAACATAAGAACGTAAGGCATGCGAAGAAAACCGTTTTGATATTAGACACGTACCTAGGAATGAGCGGGATTTCCGAACCACTTTCATCAACGAATCTTCCCCCAGCAGCGAGAATGAAACGCTGATGAAGCGAATACAAAGCATGTCGGGCTGTGGTTGGAGTGTCCTTCTCAGCCCCATCAGCATTTTTCAATGGACTGAATTCATCCTCTCTGAGGACCTCCCAGACAGCGAATCTCTGAGAGAATTGGAAGACGTCAAACACAAACTTCTCCAGTTTCACTCCGTTCGGTGTTTCTGGCTTTACTAGTTGGCCGTTTGAGTCCACGTGGGGAATCTTCTTCTTGGCAATGTGATGCTTGAGCTCATTTTCTGGTCCCCTGGAAATAAAAAGACACCGAAAGTAGTTTAATTAAATTTAACTAGTATATAACTATTAGAAATGCGTTGGAGTTGGAGTGAAGTAACACTTACACAACTACACGACGAAGGAATTCAGTAGTGAGGAAATGATTGCAGATGCTCCCTGCGTTAAAAGTAAGTCTTCCGTCGGCATTACGCTTCTTGAGCAGTTTTAAGCGTAATCTCCGAGTATTCCACCACTTGGTAGTGGCCATCTACTCTGCATACCACTCCGACAGCCTCCGTAGGGAAAGCTTTCTCCACCACCTGGAGTCAACCAAAATATATGTATATATCAACCAGTTTCGTTTCCACATCCATTTACAAATTTCTGAATGTCAGTATAAAGTGTGTATCCTAATCGGAGTAATCGGCAATACGCGAGGTGAAGTGCCGGAAGAGTATCATGATAAAGAAAAAATGTTTACCTTGGCCCCACAATCTGCACCTTTGAGGTAACAATAGCCAATAAAAACGGGATCAGCCATCTTGACCAAAATGTTGTCCACGCAGTACACATGCACGCACTCAATTCCACGGGACTCCAAGTCGGTCAGTATTCCCCTGTCTCTCAAAGCCCTGTAGAGCCCTCCGTTACCATCTGCAGAGGAGACCATACACATTGCTATCTTAATTTGCCTAAATTATGATATACGATAACATTAAGCAATCATATCAGTAATAATGTACCAGGGGCCTTGGCAATTTTGCTCTTCTTTTCCAAGATGATGCGTCCATCGAACGTGAAAGCGGGTAACATGCCTTGCTCAAACACAACCAAATTTTCCTTCTTCAACCCGAAAAAGTTGCGGTTCTGAAAGAACTCCATTGTAGGCTCTTTCGTATGTTCGCTAGTCATGATGTACCTACACAAGTGGCAAATCAAAGGTTAAGCTGCGTGATAACCATGTTTTTCTCATAATCAAGCATTGAGCATGTGACATTCATCCTCCAACTAATTGTAAGATAACATTTATATTTTACTTCCACAGCTTAACAATTTTTTTCCTACTTTTATCTTCAAACTAACATCATAAATTATGATAACGTCAGCGTTCACTATACTGAGCGTACGTACCAGGGAACACCACCACGTTGACCAGTGGCCTCCTCAGCGAGAGTCTCAAGACGCAAAATTCGCTCAGCTTGGAGCTGATACAGGGTCTTCCTGGATGGTAGACCAACATCGTACATGCCTTTAGGGTAAGCAACTCCAAGTCGAGTTCCTTGACCACCAGCCAACAACAGGACTGCAACTTTTCCTTCGCTAATGAGTCTCAATCCTGTTATAAAACATACAAATTCCTTATCAAATTCCAGTTCCAGAATAGTATACATGCTTAGGTATATTGCTGCTCTCACTATACATCATTCATCAGGATATGATTCATAAAAGAAATCCTCAAATTTGCCAATAAACTGTTCTTTTACACGCAAACATCTCAAAATAATACCACTTTTTGTTACTCCTCTTCTACCACGTAATGCTACTTTAGATCAACATGATTAATCCCATCCACCCAGTCTGACACTGGACTGGACTAAATGGGCCCAAATAATAATGCTTCGTAAATAATCACACTCCTCAGCCAAAATACAACCTAAAACCAGTCCTTCTTGGGCTTCTTGATCTTGATCACGATCATTGTCTTCCCTGTTTTTTTTGTCCATCTGGACCAAAAAAATATTGATGGCATTGGCTTTGCACTGACTAAGTAGCTATGGCATTACATATAAGTCTAATTTATCGACAGAAGAGTCGTACACCCAGAACACAATAAACGAGGAGCCTTCCGTGTACGTGCCCCCACAATAAAATACAGAAATGATGGATCGATTCGATAAACAATTTTAATGCATAAAAAAATCTTTTCATTGAAAAATCCATCAGCCCTTCAAATCCTCTGCATGCTGACATGAAAGCAGTTCCTACATTTCTGCAATCATATTAGTCGTTACTCCTCTACAATAAGAATTGCCGACAATTAATTTCCTAAAATATAAATAAATTTGACTAGGCGGGTTTTCAACTGTCTTCAGTTAAAGATTTGTAGGAATTAGGAAGACAAAGCCTAAAAATTTTACATTGTAGTATTAATGGAATGTACATTGTTTCTTGAGAGAGGCGAGTAACCAAGGTTTCATTATTTTAATGCATCAAGGAAGGAAGCCATAAGCTAATAAGCAATCATTTTACAAAGCATCGAGTCCACAATCACCCAAAAATTATGTCTTATTTTGTGTTGACACATAAAAAACTACCTTTGTAAAGTACGCAGTACCTAACGTCAACAAGTAAAAAATCACTGAATGCATTTTTCCAACTTGCAACTTCAGTTGCTTCCCTTGAATACATTAGTTTTACATCAGACACCAAAAAGGTCTTCATTTTTAAGGAGGAGTGCAAGGTAAATTGCAACAAGTGTGATTGTAAATGAGTAATTGGGCTATGTAGCTAAAGACAAGCACATTTTAGTGTGCATATGACATGTTAAATGTAAAAATTGCTTCCTTGTTTTGCCCCAATATTCTTTCCAGCAGATCTTTCGTAAAGATACACTAAACAAGCATCTTCGTTTACTTCCGGCTTAGGTAAAACTGTCTTGTGACAAGATTGAGTAAAGGAATGTAAACAAAACTAGAAGAATGTTTGAGATGCGTAATGCAAAGATTGGCATTGTAAACATCATCTTCTTTTAGCTAATGAATGTTTTCTTTACAGAGCAGATTAGGAACAGTTTGTTTGTTCTGGAGATTAATTCAAGTTAGATTACTGCTTCATGCAAATTCCTGCTGGTGAATTTTACGACTTTAGGCATACAAGAGGATCAAATGGACAAAATGAAAAGTCAAACTGTTTGACAAGCTATATGCTAATTATACAGAAGCTTTTGGACTACGTAGGAATCTTTTATCGATTAGGGATTACGCGGTAAACATCAATGACTTTGCATGCAAATTTGTGTTTTTGTTTAAAGAAGGAAGAATATGCATTTATACTCTATCTCAAAATTGGAGGGAAAAGGAGCTTGAGATTAATGCAGCTTTACTCACCTTCATTTTCATACTGCTTCAAGCGTTCCCCATCCGTTCGCACAACGGCGCCATGAACTTCAGGAGGAATGGGCTCAAGTCGGTCATCAAGCTTCCCAACGTCTTCATTATTATGCTGTTGGGTTTTCCGAAAGTAGCGAGTTACTTCGTCCAAGTTTAGGCTGCGTAGGGGAAAAAAGATACAGCATAAATTAGAGACTACCATCAGATTGCATCATTAGATGATGGAATCCCACTCTGACTCATCCCAGCATCATTCAATATGATTCATTTCCTGGAAAAGTACAAGCTAAAACTGACAATCGGGTTTTTAAAAATATGCAATTAGTTTAGCCAAAAAAATTTTTTTTTTGCTTACTCTCGAATCTCAGCATACAGCTCTTGCTTTTCATCAGTCGACAGCTCATCCCAAAACTGGAGCAAGTGTTCTTGGTTATACTTAGCTAACTCTTCCCTGAGTTGAGTCACGTCCATCATAATGCTTCTTTACAGTAAAGAGAAGTTGTCCACAAGGAAACAGAAGAGAAAGAGGGATTCTATGAAATGCTGCTTTTCCTGGGGAAACGCTACGAGGGATATTGCTCGAGTGAAGTGTCACTTCCAAGCATGAAAACACAGCGCATAGGTAAGTAGACAAAGACGAAAATAGAGAAAGAGAAGGCTTCTTCTATGCGACGACGATGGATCCTGAAGTGAGCCAAAATCACACTATTCTAGAAAGCATACAAAAGGAGAAACAAAACACTTAATAAAAATCATCACAACAATAAATTGATTTATTTGTTTAGTTTGACTATCTGAGGGAGCGTACAGTATAAAGGAAACAATGGTAACTGAGATTTCAGCCATGGCATACTTATCAAGTACAGATGAATGCATCAGATAGTTCATAATCATAATAACAATAATAATGGACATCTAGAAAATATTCCTTTTCATTTTCATGATGGAATGAAGCTCTAGAGCTTATCCTGAAATTCACTTTTCGTTTTTGCAACATGTACACACGTACGTACTGATAGGACTGCATCGAATGCATCTTTTGTTGCAACCAGTCCATTCCTTCAGGTAAACTTGTACAGACAGAGCTTCCTCGGCCTAAATCATATCTCAATCTGAATCACTTCTCAAACTCATACCTTCAATCAATCCTAAATTATAAATTCTACAGATTCTAGAGCTTATTGCTCTTGTTCCTGCTATTATTAAAGCCGACATTGTTCAAAGCCTCTTTTCAATCTTATGATAAAAAAGGATGAATGCGTGATTGTAGGGATGCAGGTATGCGTCGAACACATACAGAAAAACACCTTCATCCCGATGATGCAGACAGACTTAGTCAGTAACTCCATCGAAATCCTACCTACGTGCAAGTTTCATAGATATACAACTTTAGGGAAAAAAATCAATGGACTTGGCAATGATGTTGTTGATGATAATGATGCATAATGAATACAGTTTACTTTCATACGATCTTTTTATGGCGGTATAGGAATTCTAAGCGTCTAATGGAAAAAAAATTGTTAGATCGGGAAATGCAAAAAGATGCATCTAGAACTGTACAAGAAAAAATACCAAATGTTCTTCTCTACACATTATGCACACCTTTCCTATGCTCTTTTTTTGGCTTATGCGTAAATCGTAAAGTTTGAATTGATCGTATCATCTCAAACTAAACAACAGGCTAGTTTCTTCCTGTTATATTAACAGCACTTTTTTTCTAGAAACATTGCAATCGAGCAAATTACGTTGTTATCTCGCCGCAGTATTGCTTGAGGGATATTGAACTAGACTATATAATGCGTAGATTGAAATTTTTATCAATTAGATTAACTCTTTCAAGAAAAAAACAGAAAAATACAGATATAATTAGGAGAGCCTTTAAGTCAAACTTTTAAAACGGGGCGGGGGCTTCATTTTCATAATTACATCTTATCCCATTAGCGCCCTGCCAATAAACAAAAATGAAAGTGTTTGCGTGATGTAACCTAACATGTAAAACAGAAAAAAAATAGAGTACTTTCTGGGTTGTCATCAGGATTAAAATATTTATGCCAAGGGATTTTGTAATCCGCCTAGAAATCTTGATGAAACTCGTAGGAAAAGCTTTGCAAGTTTGTAATAACTTGAGGGAGTAAATATTTGTATTACGTATGCTTTTAAGGAGGGTCTTTCATGATTCGCAATCTTTAGATGCATTTTTTTTGAAAGAAGTCTAAAAGATCCACAGGACAAAGTAAATTATTATGCATGCACTATACTACGATGCTGATTAGGACATGGTCATGATTTTATTATGATGATGATATGCTGGTAAATAATATTTTTGCAGAGATTGCGAAACGTCCATCTTGACAGCTACTGTCCGGCGTGCATTCTTTTTTTCTATCGTCTCGCTTCATCTAATTCATGATCGCCTTCTACCTTTCATATTAACCTTATTTTACGAATCATTGTAGCAACATACTAAATGACGGAATATGATTGGAATATTACAAAGCCTCCAATGGACGATTAAAGCTCATAAGCTTAGACACTCTTCTTTTTCATACAGAAGTACCAGCTCAGACCGACCTACTTTACTGATAAAAAGGCTAAACAAAGGTAGACACGAAAAATTAATTGTGAAAAGAGTCAATAAAGTGCTCAGTTTGATCTTGCACGAAGAATATAAATAGTTAATATCGTGTATTGTACGGGCTGCCCAAAGTCAGTGACACGTCCCATTCCACTTCTCTACGTAGGTTACATGACGTATGGATATCAAGTAGATCCATAACATTCACCAAATGCAACATTGTAAATTACAGTTTTCAAATGTTTTTAGAAAGGTTTTTTTAGGAGATGGCTCGTTTCTACGTTTACAACCTTGGAGGAAAAAATGCCCACTGGTTAGATTACCTAATACCTTTCAAATTGACATTTTGTTGTAGGCAAAGTACCGATCGTATTTTAATCATCGCTCCAAACCAAACGAAACTAACTATTTTGGCTTTAGCGTTACAAACAAGACTCTTTTTGGCAGTTGAGCCACGTATTACACATTCCTACACGCTTATCATATGAGTAGCGAATTTGCCACAGATATGATTTTTTATAGCTATTGCTCGATTTACCTGAATTTATAAGAAATTATTTCCTTGTTTATTCCTATCAATTTCCTGAATGAGCTTAGTTGCTGTACCTTAAGCCATAATGACTTAAATTACTTTTATGAGGACGCAAGTTGCCAACTTATTGAATCACTAGAAATTTCATACAAATTATAACTGAGATTTAGGAATTACCAAGTAAGTAAAATGTAGGGAAACAAAAGTTCACATTTTTCAATTGTGGAAACGACGCTATCAAGTTGGACGAGCCCAGTCCGAGAGGAAGAAACGGCTCACGTGTCAAAATTGAGAAGGGGTTTAAAGATGAGCAACGTTATATTTTTTGCATGGATGGAGTCAAGTCGAATGAACTTTAAAGCTCACATGTCTAATGCACTTTGTTTCTCACACGCGAGGTAATAGGAAGATTACACAACACATAACTTTCACGCGTCTGCATAAAGCTACAGCTGAAATGCAACTGATCTTTTCATCGTCCTCATCATCCCATTGAAATAGTGTCCGCAGCGTTCACTCACAGTACCTACCAAAAATGTGGCCAGCGTTTCAGTTTCATGGCAAGTTACAGAGTCCAACTTGTCATGTCGGAATGTGTCTTGACTAGCTTTTGCTATTCTATTGTGTTATTCATCTCATGCAACAATTGCTTTTTTCCTCTTTGACAGATACCAAATTACAAAGAGGGAATACAAAAAAAACTATAGAGAAAAATGATAATCAAAATGATTTGCTCTAGCTTATCATAGTGTAAGTGTAAAAAACCCAAAAAAAGAAAAATTTGTATGCTCTTTAGTGGTATAGTGGATTGGGGGTGGTTCAACAGGTGCGAAAAAATAACCAAAAACTCTGCCCTTATGCCAAGAACGCTAAAAAGGTACACTTTACCAGCCCAAGCACAAAAAACCAAAAGAGTTTTGCTTCTCATTAAACAAGGCAAAATAGGTAAAGAACACACACGGTGCTTGCCTCAAATATCCCAAGTAACTCTTAAGGAGTACTATTTC
Source organism: Lepidocyrtinus dapeste (assembly GCA_036850885.1). NCBI lineage: Eukaryota > Metazoa > Arthropoda > Collembola > Entomobryomorpha > Entomobryidae > Lepidocyrtinus > Lepidocyrtinus dapeste. The sequence continues at coordinate 8,801 of JAANSQ010000902.1, read as the reverse complement.
CTACGAAGATAAACCATGCTTTCTGTGAAGTCTATCTTTAGACTATTTAGTAAAGTGCAGAGTCTCTAGATACATAAAAAAATTGGGCGAACATAAATTTTTCCATTCTGTTACGCTTACAATACCCAACAATCAAAAAGACATTTGGTCAGATTTTGAGAACACAAAAGTATTTCGGGAATAAGTCAATTCAACTCTTACAAGTCCATTTCGTTATCTCTTAAATGTCATAAACTCGTAAAAAGTATATCTCATGTTTTATAAGACTACTCACCAACACTCCAAGTCCAAAAATGTGGAAAAAAATGCGAATGAATGAAATGTGTGTAAAAATATTGCGCTTTTGGTTGGTCACTTAAAATACTGTAAATGAAGTGAAGCGTTAAGATACAAAAGAAATGAATATGAGCTCACCTACAAAAAACAAAATGCTCAATAAAATGTGCATAATAAGTCACTCAAAAAAATATAACATACTTAAGCCTACATGATCATGCACTTGAGTCGTTTAAACAATGGTATTGTATGCTTATTGTTCTTTTAAGGACATAAATAATTTAGCATTACAAATATGCATTTTGCGCTGTACAATTCCGAAAAGAAAGAAAGTAAAAAAATGTTTAGATCTAAAGTAAAATGTCAATTGACCTATTTCCGCTTCAGTTCAATGAAGAGAACATCATCCCATTTTTCGAATCCCATTGTACGCAAACGTACCGACATCTCTTTTAATTCCTGGCGACCTGCGCGAGTTCACCGCATCGAATGTTAATGGATTGATGTGATAACACCCAGTAAAATGTTTTTGACCGTCAGCCCAACAATGAGAAAAAAATAGCGAGGGAGAAGGTGATTTGGTAGGAAAGGTCAAAGTTTGCATCTTTTATTTTGAACTCTGACTTGTTGTTTTCAGATTGTACACGTACATGGGAAAAGGTGGTTATGTACATAGTTTGAGTTATTGATAGAATCAGAGCCACGCTGAGGCTGCTGGTGTTACTGTATGTGTTAGAGTGCATAAATTAGCAAAATAAGTCATACACGGATGACGATCAAATGACGCCCATGAAGAGTTAAATTGACGGACGAATAGTGTAAAAGTGTAAAGGAGAAAGCAAACAAAAACTCAATACATGCCTGGAAAACGGGAGAGTGCTCCATTCATATAGGCTAGATTAGATAGATTCGTATATGTTTCATCTGCAACTTCAAGTCACTTTTAATCCTTTGCGTAAATCAGGGCCATCATCAACATGAATTATCACCAAATATTAGCTTAAGTTAAAGCTACGTGATAACATGTTGGCTATGGTTCAGTTTGGTTATGGTAAACTGTGATTAACTGAACTATACCAAATTAGATATGCAATCGCATCTATTACTTTACTCTGAGGAAAATGTCAAAAATCGACAAGTTCTGTATATCTGTAAACTGACAAGGAGAGTGTCAATTTTATCATTAAACTCTATTCGAATTAAAATAAAAGGGAAAATGCTGCTGATCTGTAGGTTCAAAGTTTTATCCAAGAGTTAGACGAGGACAAGATCTATGAATAGAGGAGCAAGTACCGGATGAATGAAATATGTACATAACTGTCACTCTACTCATACTCTCTAACGTAACTTGTATGCATTTTGTATAAAAATCTACAGATAATAAATTACATAGTTGACTAATACAAACGTAATAAAATAGTTGGGTGAGAAGGCGCTCAAACTAAATTAATTAATTTTGGCCAAAAAAATGCATCGACTCATCTGTCAACGGTCATGTCAGCCGAGTCATGACTTCGAGGTAAGGAATACTTTTTATATAATCCGATGATGGGGGCAATGGATAAAACTAATTTTTCCAATCAAATCAAATCGAATGGAAAATTTTGTGCTGATAAGGACTGATATGTGATCTACAATCTACACCATGTCGCCATAATTCGTCCTGATATCCAAATCCTTTATACAAAATTGATGTATTCATACATTGCATTGGGATGAGAGGGAAATGAGCCCAACCTTCTAGTGTCTCGTATTTACCTCCCATTGATTACCAATCAAACATGTTTTCAAGAAGAGGCTTCCTACTTTTACTCTACGTCTTGCCGTTTTTCTTGATGAATTAACATCTTAACGTAATAGTAGTAACAACTTAGATAAGCCTAGGTAATAGGTAGGTACTACTATTCCCTTAAAAACAAAACGAATTGCATCGCAAGAAAAAATACCCGATTTGTTTTCCCTCCATTTTCAACTTAATCTATTCTAGAAGCTCCGGGTGGTCTACCCATAAAATTAAAATTGCTTTGCCGGATATACTGCCAATTCCAATAGCAATTGCTTGAACCGTTTCTTCTTGCCAGGGTTCCATTTTCAGTCGAATTTCAGCATAAAGAAAGAAACTACTTCTGCAAGACAGAGGACAAAACTGCATCGTTAGAGTTACCACACGTACACAAATAGCATCACTCCTAGGTTCAAGAAACCTTATCGTCCTTCAACACAAATATACAAAGTTAGCCTAGTTGCCATTGCCATTTCATTATATGGTGTTGCATTGATTCGAGTCCAACCTGAAGGTATTCATTTTCCTTAAGAAAAAACATTTTATTTCGCCAGTATGCAAATTGAGAATGATTCCACGGCAAAGAATCATGTATTGTATTAAAGGTAGTCCAAGTACAAAACTTAGAGAGAGAGAGAGTGTGTGTGTGTATGTGTGGCTAAAAATACTGAAGAACAGTTGCCTTTAAGATGAAATAGATGACATTACTTAAAAAATGTGAGGCATGTACCTGATTCAGGTAAAGATAATGTACGTTGCCCATCATTAGTCACGTTACCCATGAAACCGAAACCATAAGCAAAATTGTCCATTAGCATTTTTTTCCTCTTCTTCTCAAACAAATATTGCATGATGATTTTGTATTGCGTTTCCTACGTGTCACTTGCAAGACTTCTATGAATACGTAATCCGTGTACCTTTGCAGTTCTATTGCATCTTAAATCTGAGAATAGTGCCACTCCTTAAAACTTAAATCTACCTGTTTTGCTCTTAATTTGGCTACGCTTCATCAAGCACAATCATAATCATCCAAGTAGGTAATTTCAGACGTGACAACTAAACTAAATAGAATGAGATAATGAGTTTAATCCAATTATAATCCTCGTGCTAATATAACAAAGTGTATTAATCTGAGTGACACTTTCGTCATTAGTTGCATCACATCATATAGACATACACGCGCGGAGTCAGTATCGGTATTAAGTGATTAGCTGATCACTATTTTTTCAATAACGTACACTTGGAATTGATAATCGTAGATATTTTAAGTACTATTTTGCTGGTGATCAAAAAAGCGGATAAAGTTTTTGCATGTGGTGAGGGGTTTCTGGATAAGTAAATAATGAGTGGGATATGGAAGCAAGAATATTCCGAACGTCATACTCCATGCATCTGTCTATCCATCAATTATCGCATCTCTCTCTCCGATTAATCCAATCAATCAAACAAAGCCATGCCACGAATATGACTACAAATTTACGGAAAGAGACGGATGGATAAAGCCTCATATCAAAGTTCTGATGATACATAACCTTGTACAAATTTCCAGCTTATTTTGGAGGAAGAACATTCTCAGATCATGCCAATTTCATTTTCTATTACGATTTGGTCACTTTATCAAGAATGAGAAAAGTATATGCTAATTTTATGGGTCTCGTTGCTCGTGCAAAAAATTTTTTGCTTCTGCTTTGAATACTAGGAATAAATTAACGTTCACAATTAAACCTGAGATGTAAAGCAAAAATTTCAAGATATAAGTACATCAATATGAATCTGATTAATTGATAGTGAAAAGGTGAACCGATCATGATGAATTGGACCGTATCAAATTAATTCTTTGTATTCTATTTTATGCATTCCTACATTCTTTTCCATTGTTCATTCGCCTGCCATTCATTTTTTATGTGAGTGGAGGGCAACACGTTATATAAAGTCATGCTTGCGCCATGTGGAACTGGAACCTCAAGAGACAGAACCACAAGTGTCTTTAGACTCTCCAGAGTGTGCAATGCACTAACTGCAGTGCAAACTTAGCACCACCCTTTTTTCCTTGTGCGTCTACATTGCGAGAACATTGGGTTCAGAAGAGATATGAAAAGTGAACAGAGTGAACCACGACTTCCTGGATAACTCCAAGATTAACTTGTCATGGAAACTTTTTTCATGAGATGATTTCTGTATTTAACTCATTCGTTTTGAACAACTGCTAACCTAACGTTGCTGTAAGGGAAGCAAAGTTGACACTTCTCTTGTACTTTTAATAAGCACATGGCCTCAGGAAAAAACTTATGGTGTATCGCATTGCCCCTTCAGTGCTGAAGATATCCTCAACTATGTAAACTCGTGCTTTTTACTTACATATACGGCTTTTATGAACTCGAATAAAAAAAGAGATGAACTTACCTCATGAAGGTAGCAAGAGTAAGGCAAACCAGGAAAGTGTCTCGATCGTCTGTCGGTCCAGGAAAGACTTAAGAAATATAACTCACATGAGAACAAATAAGCGGAAGCTTCCTAAAGGAATTTTACAAATGAATCGTTTCTCGCTCGCTGGCTAGTTTCAGACTGACTGCAAAACATAACAAAGTGTGTGCACTTGGCTAAATGCTCAAGATAAAGATGATGATGATGGTTTTGAGGTGACTATGAAACTGTCAGAGGCCCAAAGGTAATAATTTGCCCAAAAAACCAAATCTATATAATGTTCATGCATGAGTATAATTTCATTGTGGATAAACGACGCCATCCATCCACCCATAATGAGTTGCATAAGGAGAACGGTCTCATAATCTACGCTACAAGGAAAGGTACTGCTGATAAGGACCTTGGATAATGAGAAGCGGGGTATATACCATCACATCATTAAATCAACTGACATTTTCCATACTAAAACTCACTGTCCCCCAACTCACTTTACGATTTGCTCTCTTAAGTTGTCTTCCTTTGTTCACTAAACGTTCAGAGTATTTTCATTTGACCCACACATTCCTTCAACCAAATTTAGTTAACTTTGTCATCATGGTTTACGATGGGAAGCTTGTTTTTCCTATTATCAATGATTTTTAGGACCGTGCAGTATACTAAATGTTGGGTCCTGCTCGTGTTTCCTCTCTCTCTCTCTCTTGTATGGTGCATGATTAACATATTAGTTTGCACCTGAAAATGATATGCATACGCGTAATACCTAAGTAATTGGAGTCCACAACTAGGTAAGAAAGTGAGGAGGACGAGGAGAGATGGGAAATGACGAGTGGTAATGGTGCTCTACAATAATCTATATGTATCTCAAATCTCCATGTAATTGTGTCGTGTCACTTAAACTTATGGTATCTTTGTGTGTGCGCGGTTGTAGTTGTAACATGTCAACGTTCAGATAAAATAAAAGACAAAGCGACAGTAGCTCAGTCATTGAGAATTGAGATGATACTCGTGTTATCATGATGACATGGCCATGATTTCAGTTTCCACTCCTGGAAATCTAAATAAGGTATGACTGACCAACACTATCAATTTTGCATTTTTTCAAAGAATGCTACACAATTAATTAACCTGCTAAGGTATTTTTTTAGGCATTCCGTGAGTTTGGAAAAATTCCTGGCATTTTTAACATTAGGCCATTAATATAAAGGTGGGGACTTTATTAAACGAGATTCAACCTAAGTATGAGAAATGCGTCAAAAGTAGCCTTAATGGTTCCAACGTAATACCAAACTCTACATTTGCATAATTAGAAGATAAGGTGATGGAAAGGTCTCTTCAATGCTACATATATCGGCTCTAGGCTGTGGCGGGAGCAAAGTCATTTTTGGCTGATGGAGTGTACTTGGCTCCAACCACAACTTGACAAGCTTTATCGTCTGCATGGAAATTATCCGACACTAATAAAATGGCTAGAAATTACTTTTTTATTGCCGTTTGTGATTTGCGAGTAGGTTCCAAATAATAGCAAGAATGAAATGATGTGTGATGCAGTTTGCTGTAATTGGAGTTTGATTGGATGATCATAAGTAAAACGAAGAGTTAAACGTGACAAAAGAATTGCTTTGAAGGTGCGAAAAAAATGTGGAACATGTTTTCCAGGGGACCACGCCTATGGCTATGGAATAAATTGCGAAAAAATGTCGAAAAAATGGGCGGGTGGATGATGCTAAAAATGCGAACATCGTTTCTGCATTATGATATGACTATATGACTACGCGACGACTAGGGTAGTGTAGAACATAATTGAAACCTTTCCAGAAAAATCAGGGGCTGCACTCGTGCAAGCAAGCCTTTTTAAAACATAACCATAGAAATAAATACGAAACATAAGAACATGGTCACGCCACAAAAAATATGTAAGGGAAGAAAAAATGTTGCAATTTATTCAGACAAACACAAAAAAAATCAATCAATTCTATTTTCATTGTGAATTATTCAACTTACAGGGTACAAATTTACACAGTAAGATAATTAAAATTTAAAAAAGCGAAATAAGCTGCGCTAAAAGTGAATATAATACCGTTAGCAGATAACTGATTAAGTGATTACATACATAAATAACAAAGAATAAAATATAAAAATGGAGTGATGACTAGAGATTTTAGAGATCTATCAGGTATTATGAGAATGCAAGTGGATGCGTCCTTGAAAATGACTTGGATCTGAATCGTCGATTATTATCATCACCGAAAAGAATAACGTATCCCAGAACTGTAGGACATGTGTCGTTGATCAAAATGTGGATTGTTGAGTGAGTCAGTATTTTATGCCGTAAACTTTGAGTATTAAAACGTACGTTTTTATCTGTATCAATAGACTCTAGCTTCAGACTGAAAATCAAAGCAACCCTTTTAGTTTATCCACCAGGGTCAAACAAAACTTGACAAAGGAGAAGAATAACAACAACATGAAAAAAGAGAAAGGATTCAATAAACACAAAGGGTTTTGCAAGGTTGCATATTCTCATCTGTGCAGCAACGGCAAATCACTGAAACTACCTATGCCTAGGTGCTTCTTGCTGCTTGACGATGACTTGAAATGACATGACATGGTTCACAATCACGTATAAGTATCCAGTTTCTTCCAGTAAGGGTATTGACAGTTGAAAATTTTCAGGTTCTCCAGGATAAACACGATTAGTTCATTCTGCATTATATTAACTGCATTGCTCTTCCTCCGCAGGAGTGTGAGGTCAGTAGGCATGTGCTGGAAGGAACAAAAAAATACAAATATTTTTTAAAACAAATCATTGGAGTAAAGCAAGGTCAAAGTTCATCACACGACAAAACATACAGCGTAGTAATATTTAAAGTTCAAACCCTGAGTGAGTTCAACGTGATATGCCCAGCCAACCCTTCAGAAGCCTAGAGTCTTGCAAGTTGCAACTTGCTAACCAAAAATATACCCTACCCGATAGACCCAAAATTGTCATGTCAAGTTTGTCTATATCATGTTATGAGCCACAAATATTCGCGTCCTTCATTCCATGTCAATGTTCAATGACAAGAAAGGAAAATTCAGTCAATCCATTCCGAATTATCGTGACATTGAACATTGACCCTCTTAACTTTCCCTTCAATGATGAAAAATCAGATTTAACAAGTCAACAAATCTGTCACAAATTTCCGGATTATGCCATTCTGCTGTCTCTGAGTAATTGTAATATGTATATCGTCATCAAAAAAAAAAAAAACCTCATCACCAATCAAAAAACTGGAATGACGCAAGCAACTGACAACTTTGTACAAGGCGATCAGGAATTAAGTTTTAAGTTCATGATTATCCGTTAGTGAGCTTAAGCTGCATTCACTTCGTACTTAGTAACTGAAGAGGTACGAGTTTTATGGAGAAATAAATGCTAACATGTACTTTTGAATGCACTTATTTAGTGCGTAAATCCGTCCGTCTGTTAACACGATAATTGACCGATTGACAGAAAATTTTTCAGACTGACTTAGACCTCTAAAAGGATTGACTTTACCCGATTCCGCCAACCCCCAAGGGAAGAAAGGGGGTGAATTTTCTGCCCATATGTGTAATCATGCATTTGGTCAAACTTGAAATATCTCCCAAATTTATGAACCGTTTTCTCGCGGATTCATCCCAACTGGTCAGATTAGACCTAGCTGACTTTGAAAATTTTTGACCTCCCTACTTTTTACACCAATCTATTCCTCATCAAATACTGAGCAACTTCTTACATTACATTTTGTCTAAAGTTGCCCCAGAGATGAGATACTGATCCATAAATATTTTCTTCTTTCCAAACCTAACCTAACCCAACCCATTTCCAACAATTCCAGATGTCAATATCTCAGGTCAGGGGCAATTTGAGACAAAATCTCAGATAAAAAAGTTGCTCAGAATTTGATGAGTCGATTAATATAAAAAATAGGGGGGTTATGAATGAGGGTTAAAAAAAAGTTCAAATATTTAATTTTCAAGCTTTCGATCAAAGCTAATAGCTTAAAAAGTTAAAACGTTTTGTCGACGAAATTATAATAACTCGAATATTTCAAAAATATAAACTAAAGTTGTCTAAATTCATTGCCTCCCGAGGCTGTAAATTATTATTTGCTACAGTAAAAAATTGGAAAATTTTGCTCATGAGTAAGCCAGAGCACTATTAATAACGAATTACACCCAAAATATTTCCTGCCAGCTATGGCAAAAAGGCTAAACAATTCAAATTTCAGGAAAAACCAGTGCTGGAAAAAGTCTCAAGCAGCTCAAGCAATGCTTGAGGGAAAAATAGGGTAGG
>JAANSQ010000901.1:0-18194 GCA_036850885.1 Lepidocyrtinus dapeste | reverse complement strand
ACGAATTGAGAAACAAACAAAGAGCACGATATGGTAAAAATGGATTCTGCTTGAGAGACTTGGTATGATGATGTGATGATGATCTAGTCTACTTGGGCTAATGATGTAACAAAATATAAAAAATGAAACAAAGGGCAAACTGCAGAAGACTTTATATTAGAAATTAGGTAGGCTGGCATAATGTCTATAACTCAAGTTCATATTTTTCTAAGGCTCTATACAACGATAAATTGTTCACTTGTAATTAATTGGAAACGATTACAGTTTTAAGGAATGACTTGGCACAAACTTGCAAAGGGAAAGGGATATCGAAAGTTGCCTCGTTGACTGTAATGTAAGGCATGATGACGAGACTGACGAAGGGACTCAATTTTAATTTCACGAGTGAAGCCTCATCATGCGTACTGAGTAATGGTACTAGCCTTCATTACCAATTTTTATAAAGTCATGTCACCATAGTTAATCTAAGTATACCTTATAATTTCTAAAGTTTGTCTAGAGTAAACGTTTTTGATAATCGGGATGAAAACGCGTTGAAGCAAACTTCCATAAAAAGTGTAAAAGAATTTACACAATTTTCCCTTTCTTTTGTACATCCCCTCTCATTTGCAATTACAACCTATTTGAAATCCAGCAACCAGAAGGAAATCTCTAGAATCTTTTATGCATGCATGAACATTAAAAAACAAACCATGTTGGAAAAAAAAGAAGACACAGACACATAATCACTGCATATTTCTTCCATGAATTATGTGATGACGATGTGTTGACTCAAAAAATGAACAATCGACAGCCCATGAATAGGAAAAGCTTTTGTGAAAACCTTGAAAAAATATCAAGACTTTAGCTGCACTCTTCTGCAATAATGCAATAATGACTGCATTTCACTGCAAAGTCTACCCCGTTTCACTAGACTCATAATCATTTTCATTTATGAAAATTTAATTTTGAAAGAAAAAACTCATCTTGTTGTTTTCCTCTAGTTGTGTACTTTGTAATATGCTGCATTACATCTTGCGCGTTTCCTTTTGTGTATGAGATTAAAGGAGAATCTTTTTTGGGGGATGATGGAGAAAAAGAAAATTACATTTTATTGCGGCAGGAGTGTTACTTTGTAAAGAGAAGATGTAACTTGGAAATATGACGTGAAAATGAAGGAAAGAGTATAGAAGCAGCTTATTTTTCCTCTACAAATAGAAGAGAGGGAACAAAGGGAAACCTCTCAAAGAATGGGGCTAATAATCAAAGTAAATAGAAAAAGCAATGCAACAAAGCAGTCATGCACAAGTAACTCCTTTTTTTAAATTTTCTTCTCAAGAAAAAAGAAGATAATGAATGGGAAATTCATAAAAAATAAGAATCGTTTTCTTCTTTTCATTTCATCTTTTTCGGGAGAAAAATAATACACTCGAGATGGATGGATGTTTGCTGAGGATTTATAAAAGTACATTTAATAAGTTTTGTTGTAGGTGTAAACTTTAAAATATCTAACCGCTGTTACAAGAATAATGAAACGTAATACATTTGATGGGAGGGAAACTTGTTAGGAAAACAGTTAAATAATATGGAATAATGAGAAAAAACTTCTTGGAAGTTGGGACTTGCTACATTTACACAACGGGAACCTATGTACCAAATAAGATAGAGGAGGAGAAAGGAATGAAAAATTATGAAAGAGGTTAATAAAATTCGAAAACTTTGAAGTTAATAGAAATACGAAGAAACGTTAAATTTTCCCTAGGGAAGTTTACGAAATCTGTTTGCGTTAAGAGGTTTTTTATGCTGGATGATGTAACGGTATTATATAAATAATCATACTTCGATTTTTGATCCATTATTGAAGTTCAAGATGATATTTGTTGGAGTGATAATCCAAATGAATTGAGGTGATGGTAGCCTATCCCTCAAATGAACACGATTTCCTATACCAACTAATCCAAACGGCGTCAAAATTAACATTGAGCCATACAAAAAAGTAAGCAGTTAGGCTTGAGAATAACCAGCTCCACTGAATGGAATCCACTCAATTAGATTAATATTGAGGTACTCAATATTATTCAAAAAACTACCCACCAATTTAGCTCAGGACAGCCCTCCCATTTAACTCGGAGTTGTACTTGTTTGAACTTTTTCTGACCTGACAGAAACCTAATTAGAAGGAGATATTTTAAATGAGCTCNCAGCCCTCCCATTTAACTCGGAGTTGTACTTGTTTGAACTTTTTCTGACCTGACAGAAACCTAATTAGAAGGAGATATTTTAAATGAGCTCATTTGTTTAGTTCACACCTCGTCAGAAATAACTAGCTAATAATAAATTCCTTTCTTTTCCATCATAAAACATCCAAGTTTCTGTACTCATCAAGAGAAGTAATATCTATAGAAAGCATATCTCTCCCTCGTTCTCGAACCTCATTACCACATTCTTAAAAAACGAGTAAAGTCATGGGCATTTCTCTATTTTACATAAGGATATATTTTCAGCTGCACTCTAAACAAAAATACGATAAAAATATGAAGCGACAAGAAGGAGATAATAAATTATCTAGATATTTTGAATGAGATCATCTAATTTTCCTCACACTATATATTCTTAAATAGCTTGAGATGGGACATGGTTTACAGTTTTTGGGGAGTGAACTTGAAAAATTTTTGACGTTCTCAATTCAGTACTTACCAACAAGAAAGATGAGACTTTTTGAACCCTTTTCTCCGGTAACTTTTCTAATCACCTTTACACATTTCATCTTCTCAATTGAATACATTTTTTCTCTCCGAATCAACAATAACTGTAAGCCATATGTCATTCCAAATGGTTTTCTCTAGGTCTCCGGTCACACGAACAGATTTATATGTTTTCCTCGACGGTTTTTAAAATAGCAATAAACCATTACATTCTTTGAAAATGCGTTTTAGCCGAGAGTCACGATGACATGTGTCATGACAAGGGTTAAGCTCATTATTTTCTTGCCACTTTTCAATGTATTTTTGAACACAGTTGACGTAATCTTATCGGTGCACTAGAAGTCATTCGTCTTCCCTACAAAATATGGATTCCAACAAACCAATAAAGACGAAACACTATCTTTATCTTAACTGCACTTTTTACTCTAAACTGCATTATATGACTTGAGTAAAGCCATTTTCTCGATCAGATTTAGATACAGCTTTATCACGGATGTATCACCTGAATGGAAAGCAATTTCTCAAAAGAGCATTACCAAAAAACTTGTATAAATCCGTGAACCGTATAATGGAACTGGAGAGGATAAGCAGAAATGCATTAAGATGGATTTTTTTAAAACTTTATCCTCCCGGAGAAACTTTATCCTTTCCCACCACAGCTTGACACAAAACACAATGCACAATGGAAAGAAGCGATCAAGAACAAATGACAAGGTTTTCTTCCCTAAGCCAAAATTAAACAAACGATTAGATTCAAAGTTCAGATATTTTCAAATTTTCCCGTGCTTTTTTCCTCCTTTCAAATGAATAGCATTTGAGTTTTCAAACTGTCACTTCCAAACGTAATCAATTAAAGGTAAACAAAGAACCACGCGTTATGTCAGGTTGGTTCTCCTCCAAATCATTTGCATAATGGCAGCAGAGCTTACTCTGAAATCATGTAATGCATGAAAACCGCATTTCTTGAACTGAACAAGTGCACGGAAAATTGTTAACCTTCTGTCAATGAAAATGGAGCAAGCTTTTCACCTTCCGCATCACACTGTAACACATCAAGACAAAAATAAAATTTTGAATTTTGACTCGGCGCGAAATTCAAGATTGACATGTTTGAAAGCATTTTCTCTGTGAAGGTTAGTGCTGCACTTTCATTATTCCTTATCTCGTATATCCCATCAATGCAATTGAAAGGAACGGAAAATTTTAATTTTGTTGGCTCCCGTTCCAAAAAAAAACTTGAGTTTATGCATTTTATTGCACTTCACATTAGCATGACATTGTATGCATATCGCGGCCATAAAATCAGGAAAACTCTTAGACAATACCACATCCCATAAAATCACAGACCGAACCAAAACCTCAACTAGTGTAAAAGTACCTGTTCAGGTGCAACTCTAAGCTTCCACAAACAAAACAAAAATAGAAAAGGTAAACTTTGTAAACAATACAGTGCGCATTAAGTCCTCGCATGATATTCACCGTTCACCAGAAACACAAATTTATTCCATTTCAATAGTTTTGAACTGCAACTGCAAACTGAGAAAACCCATTTTTTTCATTCTGTGTATCTATTTGATTGTTAGACATTGTTGAATTGTAAAGGTACACAGAGCTTAAAACTCACAGCGGAGATAAGCAAACACCAGCAAAATACCTGTGTCATGTTGAATTACGTTTTAGACTTGTTTCACTATATCTTCAAAATTAGGTATTATTGTTTGGCTCCCCTTTTTCCCAGGTTCGATCCAAGAAATAAAAATGAAATCAGACAAATATGACGCTTCCCATTGTTTCCGCCATGAACAAAGATGATTCATGATGTAACTTTGAAGAGCCGTAAGGAAAGCAAAGCTTGTATGCTGTTGTGTAGACTCTAGCTCATTCTAGCTCTGGCTCTCTGACACAATCAGAAGAAGAAGCAAAACTCAACTAACCAGACTTCACTCTTCTTTCTATTGTTTTGTTTTGGCTCAAGAGGAAAACAAACTTACGTTACAAGTTAAATAAGAGGAACGAAGAGGAGCTTGCTGGAGAAGAAAAAAAAATGTTTCTTTTTTTTCTATTGTCTTTTCACCATTTAAATAAGATGAATCCACTCTTACAAACTCCACTTGAAAAAGTTAACTTTTTCTTCTCTTCAAGGTTGAGTAAAATGAAAAGAAGGGGAGAACTGCGTTAGTTATGCCGAAGGTACAAGCTACACTGAAAATGAACAGGCGGTCATGAAGATGGAGGAACGACATGTACACCGGTACTCGTCCAACGCTCAAATGTTCTTCATCTCATCCAACCATATCCAGAATATTACACATCCTCTTCATCTCGCCTCATCTTCCCTTATTGGCACTACCCTAGCCCAAGCTTTAAAAAGGAAAACCAAAATAGGATAAAGAAAAAAAATAAATCTTGAAGACTTTCTTTGAAAAAAAAATGCAATACAATGCATCCAACTGCATTGTACTCTACGCATCAATTGAACTTGTGCATCATCTTCGATAACAGGAGCTGAGATGACATCACATCACGTTGAGAAAAGCACTGATGTGATCATCATGATCATTTCCTATTCCACCCTTTTACCCTCCTCTTCTCTTTTCCTGGAGAATATTGAAAAGTTGTGTAAAGAAAGAGTAGCTGCATATCATATCTTAGTTCGTGTTATGTCTCGCCGATTGGATCCCAAATCCAATAATTGAACTCAATGAAGTTCAAGTCAAGAAGACAGGTACTTGGTTCAATGCAATATGTCTGATGGAAACATCCGTCAAAACCAGAAGACGATCTATGAAAATGGTTTAAGTGAAGATTGAGATGAATCTGATCATCACTATCATCATCCTCTTCAGTTGCAATGAAATGCAGTGGAAGCTAACGAAATAGAGTCAATAAAAAGGCATTTTATTCGGAGACAGACACCTTCGCCTTTTTCAATTCGTCCTGTCTCTAAAAGAAACTTCTTTCCACTTAAGTCAGTCTTGTTCATATCGCTAGCGATATCAATATCACATCCCCACCTCCTCCGCCCTTATAACCACCTTCCTTTGGATCGTAAAATTTATAAAAAGGAAGCTTCCTCTCTACATTTTTACATATAAAAATACATAATGCATGTACCTATCTAACCTCATCCAACATCCACTTAGTAAAGTTTATCCAGTATAAAGAATACTCCAAAATTCCAGTTGCTTTAGTTCCTTTCCAGTGAACCATTTAAAGGATCTTCTATTTCCAGGGCTATTATCATATATGCCATCACCATCCTCATCATCCTCGACGTGATCAAAGCTAGACCAAACCACAACTTTAAAATTGCTTTTCTCCATTCACCTCTTTGAAAAAATGCAGATGAGATCCTGCTACTTTATAGGATCGAAACCAGACCAGGTTTCCTTCTTGCGTGTTTGAGTGAGAAAAGGATAATTAAGCGGGACTCCTTCACTCCAGTTTGAGACCCTTCCTTTCTCAACTCAATTATAACCTTAACAAGACTCAGGAATCCTTTTAATAATCTGTAAAGGTTACAAGTGGAACAAGCAACAAAACGCGATAAATAACAGAAGAAAAAAATATCTATTTTCTTTATCTTAACTTCTTCCCTATCAATCCCATTTAAACCTGGAAAAAAATCTCATTACGATTTGTACCTCTTGTTGTAAACTAAAGCTGAAACATGGGTTAAAATGGACCATCTGTGTTCATTGAAAACAAAGCCATTAAGATTGGCTGCGAGAAAAAGAAAAATGAGAGAAACCCTTTTTTTCTTTCTCCGGAGCTAAAGATAGAATCAAAATGTACACGCATTTTCTTTCATTATCTCGAGAAGGCTACTTTAAACAAAGTTTAGAAACTGTTTTTCAAAAGGAAGGGTCACTTTGATTCCATTTCAGGTGAACTTGGCCCAAGCACTTTACCTTTTTGGCCGGGCATGAGTAATAAAAATTTGTCTTATTGGAGTAACACCAACACCTGCATTACCTAAACTAGAGTTTGAGCCTTAATATTAAGTGCTTTACAAATGAAATACTGCGACCATCTTCTATGCTTCACTTTGAAAACCCATTGTAGCGTACATTCAGGGAATTCTAATGTCCTCATTTCCTCTATTTTTCCGACGGATGGATAGACCAACTCAGGTTTAAAAAACGACTTAAACCAGTCAAAGTTAAACCATCGTCGTCGTTGTTTTTTTTTTCTCTAGTAATTACAATCACAATCAGAGAGTACCTTCTCTTAAGCTAAAGTATAGCTTTGAGGCATGAACACTATAATTCCAATTCGAATGGTTGCAATGCATTTTATACCGAGAGACGTTTGTTTGTTTCAATCTAGAAATCAAGTTCAATGCAGCCTGAAGCTAGTCTCCCTAAATGCTTCTGGTTCTTTATATCTCTGAAATATTGTCTTATTGCTCTCGTTTAACTTGTCAAATTGTTTTTGTGCTGTTGGTCTAAAATCCCAACAAAGAGAAATTGATTCACCCGTACACTCTTTAAAACTTAAAGGTTTTTACCATTATCATTCTTCTCAAAAGTTGAGGGTTGAGGCTAGTGAGGCGTACAGAATGAAAGAAAAAATACTGTAAGTTTATGTGTATGTCAGCCACTGACGCTATGAAAAAGTCTTTGGCAAGAAGATACTATTTCTTTAAAAAAAAAATATTCATGCCATTATTATGGTCACTTAGAACGGAGGTAAGATGTGCAGCTAAAGTAGCAATTATGGCTTTAGGGTGAATCCTCATTTACTCTCTGTAATTAATTGATACTGTTGGACTGTTAGGAGAAAAAATATTTGGTTGTAAGTTCTACAGTCCCAGCGTCTAAAGCGGAATTTATTAACGCCATGTTAAAGGACCTACACCACGAATAACCCCAAATTCAAATAAATTTTCAAAAACGTCGTCAAATTTAACATTCATTAAATTACACTTGCATAACTGCATTACCATACCTGTCAATCCTACACACTTCCCTAAATACCTGTCCGCACTGTAATCGACATTTTCGCAATTACTTTACCTCTCCTTTTCAATGACTCTAATAAATCCTTCCAATAACTTTCCTTTATCTCCTTCCCAATCAACAAAATTTTCCCATTGATTCTACATCAATTCCATTCATTTAAGTCTGGTAACAAACGATTATTATGCCCATAATGATGTAATGAGTTCCTCCTCGCAGCTCGCAGAAAATCCTCCAATTTACTTTTTCAAGAGATACATTAAACTTTTGGCTAATTTATGATGATGAAAAATACTCACCTGCCTGCGTTCCAGTATAATGCCTACCTACACACTTTCTAAGACAACTTACTCCTTTTATTTTGTGTAAAGACACGCACAAAACCCATTCATTCCATGTTCATTATTTATTTACGATTTGAGAAAATCATAATCATCCGAAACGACTTTAAGCAAACTTTCCAATTTTCCAGTGGAAACTTCATCTTGTTCATTTTGGCTTTAATGTGATCACGTCACCTGTTGTATGCTTCAAGTCAAAGTCTCTTGTTTCTTGCTCCTGTTGTTTTTCTACACCGATTTCATTAGAGCTTCTTCTTTCCTTGAAAGCATTCATGGTAATCCAATATAATTTAACTGGAAGATTTATGTGGTTCACAGGTAAAGCTAGACAGTTTAATTACCTTATCACATTTTAATATATGAACGAGAAATGCAAGCGTGAATCTTAAAAATGCATTAGAATCAGGGTCTGTACATAAAGAACGTTACTTAAAGTAAACGAGAAGGTTCACTTGTTTTGCATAACGTAAGTGAAGAACGTCCTCCTCTTGAGAAAAAAAGACGCTCCTTTTACACTACTGGATTAGATTGAATTTTCCTACTGCGGACTAAAACAAAGACCTCATATCCATTCAACGATCCAACATCCAACTCTTGGTCTGGGCCGTTCTACTGGAAAATCCACTAAGAAATCCCATTTAGATTAGGTATAAAGTATGAACTGCCCGAGCGAAAAAAAACATTAAAACGACCACTTTTATTCCTAGGCCGGTTTTCCTCTACAATAAAAATATGTTGTAATAATCAAGGTAATTATTATTTCTCCAAATGATACAATTATTATTCCTTCAGCATTCTCATTTTCTAGAGATGTTACATGTAAATGGCCTGTGAGCCACGTAAAACTACTAGAAACAAGGAGGTTTTCACGAAAGTTAAATGACACCAGACCGTAGAGGAGGACACTTAGGTAATTCATTTAGCGAATCTATTCATCTAACATTTTATTCATTTTGCTAAAGAAGGATTATCATACTACCCCTTAATTGAAAAGCACTTTGGTAGTGAGCTTAAGAATAAAAAAAAGTTGACGACAAATAGTGTCTATTTAAATTGATGTAGGTACGGTTGCCAGTCACCTCTACCTCGTGTACCTACTTTAATCAGTTTTATGGATCGGCGTTAATAAATGTTATAAAAAAGTGTTTACTTACCCAGCAAAATTTTATTTGCTTGTTATAAAAAATCTGAGTATTTTTTTCTAGCTTCTCGGCCTGAATAGAGCGATTAAATAGGTACTTTAGTACTTGTTTCCTCAAGTTTCCTCCAAGCAAAGAAAGGAGCAGATGACACGGTAAAAATGTGCTAATGCTCCTAATTGCTAATGATAATGGGTCCCGAGTGAAACAATAAAAATGAAAGGGAATTTATCCAGTTTGTGTGTGCGTGAATTGAATTAGGTGGACTAAAATGCGTACACTTAATTCATCCCATTTTGATAATCTTTTATCTCTGAGATGTTTCAGCAGTTAGCATATGCCATTCTATATTACTTTGAGGTATTAGGTATCATAAGGTATCCCGCAAAAAAATACATTTTTTCTTGACATTTGACTTAACCTAATACTCGAGCCACACACAGGAGAACAGAAGTCAAACGAAACGATCCTTTAAGCTAAGCTTACTACAACATACAAGATAAAAGATAATTGCTTGTACAATTAAGACTGGTACTTTACTTTACAGTGCTTATAACATATCATCCCATACGAAAACTTTTTTTCACTTTTTCATCCCAATTTATGTCTAAGACTTGTCTTCTCTCTTGGAAGATAATGGTCACGGTGTACATCTCTCCTCTTTGCTCTTAACTCAACCCAAGCTCATTTCTTCCCTATTTGCTTTAATTGACTTTGTGTCAGTTTAAACTTTGTAGTTTACGAGGAAGCTCCTTTTCAAAGCCTCTTCGTAGAAAATGATTCTGCGGGACTTGAGCCTAAGTACGATTATAATAAATAAGCTCTACTCTTTGGCTCTTTTGTTTTTGTCCGTTTGTAAGAAGAAAGTACATTATATCATTAGGAAAGGAAGGCTAGACAGGTGGATATATGCTGGTTGCTGTTTTTTTATTCTTTAAATTAAAAGCGCAGCTAACAAGTAACGTACATTCGCACGTACAGGTACACAATCTCCGTACAAACTTTAAGATTGAGTATAAGCTACTGCTTCACTCCCCACAGGATCATGATGAACATCCTCCTCCGTTGTCGGTTCTTCGGAGTCATCAGCAAAATCAAAATTACGATATTTTTGGCTGATTGGCAAAAAAAGCATGTACGAATCTTTTTTTATAGGGGCGATGATGAAAATGATCACCTTTCTGAAAAACTTTACAAGAGCCGCTTCTTATAGGTTTGGATAACCTTTGTCAAAACGCCAAACGTTTTTATATTGCCAATACCCAATAATCTATAGAATACCGAGAGACTTTACCGTTTTTTCTCATTTAATGAAAAAAGGAAGCTCATGATGAAATAAAGACTCCTTCTCCACTTGAGTTTAGAGTTGATGATGATGTTGTTCTTTGACGATGGCAGATTTCTAATCAGCTAGAGCCAAGCCTCAAAAAGTGAAGAACGTGAGTCTTGTAAACTAAGCTTTAGTTAAGGAAAAAGCCGAAAAAAAATGTTTAATCTTTACTAACGCAAACAGAACCAGCTAGAGGTATTAAGTATGTACGAAATAGCTAAACAATATTGTTCGTTTTTGCTCAACGCTTTGTATTTTGCGTTGTTGTTTGCACAAACTATACCGAAAGAGAAGGAAAGACAAGGCAGAAAAAAAAGTAGACAATGTCTAAACTTCAAAACTTGTATTGTTTACCATATGAGAAATGAATTGAATGAAAACGAGTATTTCGCCGTGATTCCATCAAGATGTTCTTCACTCATGACTTAAGAATGCCTAAGTGTTGATCAACAATTTATTATGTCGACAGTGTAATAATTTTTGTCAGTACCTTTTAATTTCAATCTGTCCAAAAATGAAAATAAGTAGTAGCTTTTACTTTGACTAGTATTATTAAGCTTAATAGAAGAATTTCTTTAGAGTCTATTCTTCCGTTGAAATTTATGGAACGTACTTTGGCCAACGCACAATTCTAATTGTTGATCGGCAACTTTTACTTTGTCTGTAGGAAACATGCCAATAAATAAATTTTGCTGTTTATTACGACTCCTCTAGAATTATACTCTATGATTAAAAAGTTGAAGCAAATGAGGAACTTTTTTTCTTTCTAAAAAATTGATTTTTTTCCAAGTCCATATCTCACGACTTGATTGAGCCTTGTTTTATCACAATTAATGACGCAATTTTAGCGACTAGGAGACAAAGGTGCAAAAAATAAAGTTAATCAGAGCGTTGCAACTCTATTGCAATAATCCTTCCTTCTTATTTAAAATTTTGATAAAAAACTTATGCCCAGTATTGGTGGCACGTACACCCCCATTTTTATTTTGCACTTTGGCCGTGGGAACCTTTCCCAGGGAGGAAAGCACACAAAGCAAACTTGACTATGAAGACGTTGCAGGATGAGTAATTGCTTGCGTTATGAATTCACACAGGTGAAGACTAGCTCATACCCGCTACTGAGCTTTTTTTGGCTTTTGAGAACTCTTTTTTTGCACGGTTCACTTTTTCCCATTAATTTTTTAAGAAGCCAAACCCATTCCCGTACATGAAGTATAAATACATGAGGTTTTTTTTACCCTCCTTCCTTTTTAAGTAATAATGTGTAGGGACGGGATAAATCATCCCATTTAAAACTAAAACTGATGTTTTCACAAAGTTCAACTCGAAGGAAAAAATATTAATGATTATGATTAGAAATAAGGTGCCTACGCTCATGGAAGGCTTATCTTGTTTCTGTCAGGGTAATACCTAAATAAGTAGGGTGATTTTGTGGGAACATGCATAAAAAATACAAAAGTACAAAAATAATTTGGTGATATCCGAACTTTCGATAAGACTTCCTAATTATACGTGTGGATCTTGGATGTCCTGATAGGAGGAATATGGACTCTTGCTTTCATTTCAAGATTAGATTTTTCTTGCTCAAAATTAACGAATTCGTAAAAAATAGTCCATGTGTGTACCTATCATTTCTTGCGAACTTATCTTTTGGTGTGGATCTCATTTTAAGAAAGAAAACCCACGCCAAGGGCAATACAAGAAAGTCTCTACCTTTTTGCTAATTTTCTTACGCCTAATCCCTGCCGTTTTTAAACAGAAAATTAAAATGTTGCAAAAAAATCTCAGGCTAATCTCATCTCACGTATATGAATCTTCAATTCTGTTTTACAAGCCGATTGATCATTTTGAAGCGATTATCATCATGAAACTCTCAAGATGATAATGATAATTACTAAAAATGATAGATAATGATGAAAAATGATGATCAATGAGATCACAAGAGAAAATATTTTGGTAGAGCAGTAGCGTTTCCAAAATTTCGGTAGCTTAAGTCGGCTTCAACTTCAACCATATCATATCTTATGGCTCGGAGGAATATTTCGAAAATGCTTGGTTCTCGAGTCCATTGTACAGTCACTCTTTCTCCGCCGACCATGATGACTGATTACGATTACATTAGAAAATGGACTGGTAATAATCATAACAATAAAAAGGCGATATTGTTTTCCTCCTGATGTCCACCAGCAAAAAAATGTATCTTCTGCTATCGCATTCCCTAAAGCTTGGTTTTGAGATGCCTATCAAGTTTTGAATTTTTTTTCTGTAAAATGGCAACGTAGAAAATCCAGCCAGGAGGCAAAAACAAAAAGGCTTTTGCATCGCATTGGTATTTTCTATTTGGTATGCATCCTTAGACGAAATTTTCTTCCTCCTCTTCTCTGTAAAGTCTAAACTTTTTTCGTTTCCTTTGGCTCAAAACCATTTCATTTTAAAGAATGCTGAGATATTTGCATGTTGCATTTTTTCACTTCACTAGAGCCACTAATCATTTATGCAGTGCATCTGTCTCCTTTTTTCATCTTTCTTACCTCACCTGTTCTTATAGGTACGTTGTACACATTTTTATAGCAGATTGCGTGAATTAACCATCTATTTTTTGCTTGGAGGTAAACAAAGCGATACAAATAGTCCGAATGGAGTGTAAGGTTGAAGTCCGAAGCTGCGAAAAGGATAGCCTTTTCACAACATTTCTTTTTTCACATGGAACGAAAAAGAGTTTTTGAGTTTGTTCCGGAGTAGAAACTGCCTACATTTATGTAATAATAATAATAATCGTAACAATAGGATGGAGATTTTTACAAATATGAAGACACCATCAACATAGAATCTCAAAGGTATTATGTAGAATGGCTATGGATTGAAGACGTAACCAGTCATTTACTGTTATTAAGGCTGATTTCAAGACTGACTTTGAATTCAGAATGATTGTAGAGCTGAAGAAGTCAGCCACTTTTTTTCTTCCTCAAACAATGTGAAAATGAAATGAAAAGCTAATCATTTTTAAACGGAATTGCTGCTTGGTGTCAGTCTTCTTCTTTAACTGAGCTCATCATCCTCAAAAAAAAACTATGAGTAAAGAGACCAGTGTGCACCCTGCACCCTCTGATCTCGCGCAGTATGTATCTTGTCTTGTAGCCCAACTCATTTTTCACAAGAGGATTTANTTATTGTAGCAGTTTGATTGATGCCTTTTCATTTTTTTGTTTTTACTTAAAAACGGAAAATTGGAAGAAGATGATTCAATGTCTGATGCGATGGACGCTGATGTGCTACTCTGTATAGTCTCTAGTGGGCTCCTTGTTTTACAGGAATGCACTGAAAAAAACACGTAAAATCTAAAGAAATGGAGATGACGACCGGGACCAAACTGTTCAACTGTTTTTTTTGCCACGAAATCCCCTTAAAACTGAAATGAGGAAGATGATGATATGGTACAGTTGCATTTTTCCGTGTCCATTATCATCTGTAGGATTGACGAGTTTTGGCAGGAAAAAGAAGTTTTTGGGGAACTTTTTCTCCCTAGCGTGTTACCCAGTGGTACAGAATACAAACTAATCTTATATTTTATCCCATTATTTGAATATTTCTTCTATTAAAATGTAATTGACTCTTGTATTTATTAGTGTAACGGAAGACCGTTTATTTTCATTAAGACTTTCAGTTATCTCTAGAGAATTGAAATGGGTGATATTGGTCTGTCCGGTTAGGTCACTTTTCTCATGCTATTGGACCGGGACAGAGTAAAGAACAGCTTTTCAAGGAGGCAGGTAAGCATCTCATTTCGTAAGTTATTTGCCTGACGTGGCTCAGGAGCTTTAAAATAAAAGATGGATGATTAAGTTTACAAAAAAAAAACTTGAAATAAAAAACTTTTAATAGGATTTGACTGGTTGACACCACCACCAAATTCCAATCGTGTGTTTTGAGACACCAGTCAACAAAACGGGGGGAGATATAGAAGTAGATAATAATATAGACCGATAAACATGGGGAGATAAAAAAAACTTTTTTTTACTTCTTTCGAACCACATTTTGGATGAAACACAGATCACGGAGAAAATTGAGGAGGAGAGTAGTCTCAACTTGTGAAAATTGTTTTCCTCTGGATGAATGTGGATGTGAATGCAATACACAGAAACTATCAAGCGATACCACCGGAATATCAAGCAGGTCAATAAAAACAGCTAAGTAAAAAGAAAGGAGTCAACCCTTCAATTGATGTCGCCATCAATGATCACCCCACAACCTAGGTATAAAACCACCCTGGCTGTATCATATCTCGTGCTTTGAACCACCAAGATATTTTATTATGTAATCAGCAGCTACATGAGCCATAGAACAGACCACGGAATATACATGAGGATACAATGAAACTGAAGAATCGATCGATGGAAATTTTTAAAGATTTTCTTCTTCTGGTCAAGTAGGGTACGAAGCTTTACCAAAGTTTTGGTTGATTAAATTTTAAAAGATTTTCTTCTTCTGGTCAAGTAGGGTACGAAGCTTTACCAAAGTTTTGGTTGATTATTTCATTTTGTGATTGTGGTCTAGTCTAGGATGCGTGTTGCATGCGAGTAGCAAAACTGCTTAAGAATTCACCAGCTACTTTGAGATGTAGACTAACCCAGGCCAACATTCTTGGAAAGAATTAGATCGGATTGCGTATAAGATCCAAAGCTTCGAGATGAAGTCCAAGGAGAAGTCTAGAGAAAATTGAACTAGTTTTAATGCTCTGATAATGAAGAGTACGGCCTAAGATCAAGGGACTGTGTGGAAGGCTGGCTCTCTGCTTAAATATTTTTTTTAAACTTGAGTTTTTTTACATGTGTTCATCTCATGCTGTCGAAGGGGATTGAAACTGGATTGTTAGAGGATCTCAGAAACAATCCTTTCTTGGGAAACTGCATACGTCAAGAATAGAAGAATTAAAAAAAGCGTAGAAAAGATCAGATGGGATTGTATAGGGAGCACCGACAGGATAAAGAAGTTGGCATCATGGCATACGCTTGGCATCTTTCACTGGTCCCTGATTAGCAAAAAAAGGACATCTCTTTTTTATTTACTTTGTGTACACTTTTTTAGGGAATGTTATGCAAGAAAGAAAAGCTGAGGGATATCCTGAAGCTCTATTTGGCTTGTTCAAGTGACGTGATGTGATCCTGTATTTAGTCTTGTAAGACGTTCTATGAAAGTAATGATGAAGAAGAATGAGGACACCAAAAAAGGGGAAAGTTTTTTTTACGAGAAAAACTTTTTTTACGTAGACCGCCATTATCAGGCCATCACATTAGTATTGATGACCAGTAACTGTTTCTCTTGGTGAAAAAAGGTCTTGATTTTTTGACGGTGGGACTTTTCTTTTGTGAACTGATCAAAAACGAGATAAAGAAAGTTTGCGGTTTATAATGCCACGAGCGTTTTCTTTTTTTCGCAATGAATTCGAATTGAATGAAAGATGAGGCTTAGGTTAGACCATATACCTTTTGTCCAGTGTGGTAGGACAAAGGTTTAGGCTAAATAGGCGCTTTTGTTAAAGGCACATATTTTGTTAGAGAAGAAAGGAGATTTTTTCGTGCCGTGATTTTGTAGCCTCCCTAACCATCAAGACCTTTAGCCCATGTCCAGTGGAAAAAGACAAGAAGAAAGTTTAAGTGAAACTTCATTTGTTTACTTTGACTCTACTTACTCTACTTTATTTTTACGGTACGCTTCCTGGAATTTTCCATCTCCGGGATTCTACAGTTTATGTCCTGGAGACTTGCAAAAGCAGATGTGTGCTCTGTATTTTTTTCCGCTGTGGCACGCATGTAAATTGACCTTGTCAAGTGAAGCCTTCCTTTAGCTCAGTCAGTTGTCAAGCATTACTTAAACTTTTTGGTTAGGCCTTCCTCACATCTACACGTGACTAGACTTTAAGGAAACGCTTAATCAGGGAGAAAATAAGGTTCTAAAGGAAACTTTGTTTACAACAAATTTTATTTTAGGAGAAGAAAACTTGGAAATCTCTTTAAATACATTTTCTTCGAGGCCTTTTCTAAGCAAAACTTGCATGAAGAATGACAATTGACAATCATTTAATTACAAATTAATTCCCAAAGAGAAAGCAAAAGAAAAGTTAAAATGAAGGAGAAGTGTGAGCGTGGCTGTTTTGCCAAGAATAACAGACGCTTAGGGTTTCACACTTCCTTAGAAAGATAGTAACCATACGAGAGGACAAGGGAAATAAATTGTGTAATTAGTATCCTATTTTAAGCCTCTCTTTCACATTCCCCGTTAATTGAAGATGTGACAAATGCAGTACCTTTCCAACTACAACTAGACTTGGATAGAGGATGGAAGTGATAGTTAGACTACGAGACTAGTGACGTTGCCAAACTTTACAAAGTTTACAAAAAATATGCATTCTATCATGCGAAATTCCTTTGAATTGTAAAGAGAACCACGTCAGCAAAATAGATTACAAAAGGAAAAGATCAACTTAAATTATGGCATCTAGTTATTCATGTGGTGTTAAAAGCATATCGCGTGACGTGACATGCAGACGGAATTGGGAATATTACGTAGTGCACCAAGCCAAATTACCACACCATTTCATTTTGATCAATTCGATTTACACAATCTCCTAAACGATTTCTTCCAGAGTGAACTTGGCTTTTATAATGCTCTGCACATGTCTCCACTTTTCTTTTATTCCTTTTCTATTCATTTGATTCCAAGATAATTTTTTATTTCCTTGAATTTCCTACAGAAAACTTTTTGTTTTCTCTTCTGCTTCCTCTTCCAACTTCCAGAATTAAAAGCTGGAAATATTCCGGAACCCCAAAAATATGATATACGGTTGTTTTTCTCCTTTGAAACAATCTTAACACTTTCCGTGTCTTGTAAGTTGTAGTACCGTTTGCTTTACTCCTACACACGAACTTTTTTATTTCTGGGAGCAAGTTTCATTTCCCATTTTGGTAGACTATAACAATCCTACACTCCATATATCCTCCATGAAGCTTTCGTCGAAAGTAAAGTGTGAAAGGGAAAACATTTTATTTGAGTTGTTTACTTTTTCACAGTGTATGAGCCTCAAATTCAGGAAGGCGGAAAGCCATAGAACTTGACTCTAGAGGAGAAACGAGTCTAATTAAATCATCAATTTGACTTTTGCATGTCACCCTTCAGCTCACACATCATAAACTTTGGCATGGATTACATCATGCATTTTTTACTAAAGTTTCGTAAAACTTCTACTCTCTCCCTCCTCATCCACATCAGTTCGTAATGAATGAATGGAATAACTGGATGGAATGAGAGAATAGAAGCCAAAACCACTTTCCCTCATTTTATTGGCATTTTGACCCACGTCACGTCAAACAAGGTTCCGTTTCATTGGAATTTCTATAACATAAAAACTCATACAATCTCTGCAAGTTTACCTATGTGTTTGCTCCTCTAATTTCAGACCCATTTCAAATTCTCCACAATTTTTCTTGATTCAGACCAGATATGGAAATGAGGACAATAAAAAGCAAAGCTCTAGAGAGCCAAACAGGTGCACACACTTCATTTCCATTTTTATTTCAGAAATGGACATATTCCTTGCACTATGTCTTGTGCAGGGTGACGTGTGTGCATACAAAACAACTGGAAAATTATATTCGGATGAAATTCCACTCTAAATAATACACAATAGAAAAATATGCACAGGGCTTGTAACCTCCAATGATTTCAATATTTGGTTCAAACTT